>CAUHTR010000530.1:0-123139 GCA_959609185.1 Schmidtea polychroa | reverse complement strand
TAAAATACTTTCTGTTCATCATCAAACGGGGACTAGTAAATTTTTTTACGACATAAAGATAAATGATTCTACGAAAAGCTTTTAGTTCACTATCGAATTACAAGATATATATATATATATATATATATATAAAGATAAATAATTTTACTAAATGATTTTCGGTCACCATCGAACGGGAATTAGATTACATTTAGAATGATCATGATTAGATTGCTAGACTTTATGAATTAAGATTGAGTATTAATTGTAGCAATTTGTTTAATTAGCCAACTACTTGAGAATCTTTGTAATAATTTGAGTCTGGGACATTTTCCCGTTTAGATTTCCTACTGATGTGTCTCCTATAAGATAATTGAGTGTTTATTTTAAATATGTCCTTTACCGAAAAGTCGAATTAATTAAAATTTTCCTATTTTCCCGACTCAACTGAATACGGTACGATAGGCCTTATTGTAATATGTTTCCGCGATTACTATCCCAAAATTTATTTCGTCCGCATAGTCCCTATGACTATGCCAACTACCGGGATGGATTTACCCGCCCTACTCCTGGTTAGAAACCATTTGTTCGTGGCGACCTCCGGTTAAAAAATTGAAATTTTAATGCATGTAGGGTCGTAGATCCCGAATTTGTGCATGTAGACTATTAGTTAGAAACAAGGCTGATCAGCGTCGTGAATACAACTCGTCCACGACGACGCTGGTCACTCTTGTTACGTAATAGTAGAATTAAATATGATAAAAAGACAAAAATTAATCAATATAATGAAACATAATAACAAAATAATAGTTATAAAATGAATACAATCAACAGTCCTTACTTTCAATATCGTTTGAAATTTCTGTGAAAATTTTTGGCATACAAAAAGATTAAATTGTGACTAAAATGCGTCGGTATATATACCTATTTTGTACACGTGTATGTATTGATGCATTAAAACAAACTCGAATTCTTTTTATTCCAGAATTTTCTATTTTGTAATTTTGATATTTTTAATGGCGATTTTTGCGTCATAATTTTTATTTTAATTTTTAAATTTTTATTTTCTAAATATTTTTTGCTAATTTTACATCCATGATGGATTTGGAACGGTTCCAGAACATTCCATATTACTTTTAATTCAATTTTTATTTTAATTGATGTTTTCTGAATTTCTTTTTTAAGAATTTTTTATTTTTCTTACTAATTTATTTATTTTTCTAACTGTTATTGTTCTAGATGGCTTTTATGATGGTCATCGCCATTTTTATGGAATGTTCTGGGTTTTTCTGGAATTTTTTACTGTTTTTACCGTCTTTTAAGTTATTCGAGTTTGTTTTTTTTGTAACTCTATGTTTATTTGGTTATTTTTGAGTTAGATTTTGCATAACTTCTTGCTTTTGTATAATTTTATTTAATTTCTGTGTTTATATTTTTGTTGTTTTCTCTTTTAATTAATATTGTTTATTTGGTGTATTTTTAATATTTAACTATACTTTTTGCTTTTTGCATGTTATGTACCTACGCATTCTAGTCACAATTAAAGTTTGGGTCTAGAAATCAGTTCTAGCCCAACACAAGGTATTTGAAGCAGAGTAAAAGTCTTTTAAAATATCACACTACTTCTGACTTTCTCTTTGAATTTGCTCTTGAAGTTCTGCATCAATTATGCTTCTGTTGTTATGTAAATTTCTTTCCATTTCTTTCCACCGAGTAAAGCATTGTCGATGATTTTTGGAATTTTCATGAACACTAATTCTCTTCAAATGCTTTCCATTGCTTAAATCTGCTTTCTTGCTCCACACTAGATTGGTTATCGAACCGGGAAAAAAGAAGACATCAAATACAAAAGGCAGACTTTTTGGAAGGTGAATAAACTAACCATGAGTGCATCACTTGCTCACCAAGGCCATTTCCTAATTTTCTTAAACCAAGTTTTTCTCATAGAACGATTATTATTGGGTAAAAAGGACCCTAGCTGTTTTGAAAATATTTAGAACCAAGATTTATTATTTTTATTCTCAACACATCAGTTACAATTGCCTTTCACGATTCTTCACTAAACTTAAGAATACCGATGTCGTGTTCGTCAATCGTTCTTGATATGGAATTTTTTATATTTTCTGCGTCATCTGGACATCAAGTTTTTATTTACTTCAACGTCATCACTATCTATTTCTTTGTCAGACCCATCTTCTAATTCTTCAGAAGTAGCATACTTTCTAGAATTAGAATTCTCTGAAGACCTTGTCAAAAAATATTCAGTTATCTTTTCTGCATCATTAGATGTCGTATCAAATTCTTTGTCGGTTGAACTTGGCCCAGCATCTTTCAATTCTTTAGAAATTGCAGAATTTTCAGGACATTCTGAAGAAATCGTGTTTGTGCTTGATTCTTTAAAAAACGAAATAAAAGTTTTGCTACTTTTTCTACTTATTTTGCCTCTAACAAGCGTCTTTTTCGACATACAGCTCCACTTTCTTTCTTCTTCTCAAATGAACGTTTCATAGTTCTCAATTCTCAGGTACAATTTTCTAAAGTATAAAAGAAGAAAACAATTATTGTTTTAAATACGAACACTGTTTAACAGCCATTTTTAAAAAAATCACGAAATAAAATTTTATAAACATATGAATAAATATATGATATTCTTCAAGAAGTACATCATTTACAAATTTCATTTCAATATCCTGATAAAAAAGAAATTAACATTTTTATTAATGTTCCCATTAATGTAGTAAAATAGAAGTTTAAATTTAAAACTAATTTTAACTATTTGTTGGGCTAGAACTGACTTCTAGACCCAAAACTCTATTTTGTGACTGAGGTGTGTGGGTACATAGCACGCAAATAGCAATAAGTTTAGTTAAATATAAAAATACATCAAATAAACAATATTAATTAAAACAGCAAAATTAAAAACACACGATGACGTCGTCAAAATCATAGTTGGGTGTAAGGATGGTGTTAGGTGGGTTTGGAGAAGTGTCTAAGTCACAGTTGTTCGATGCCTGCTTACTTTTAGAAGATAGGTTATTGGTATTTAGGGATTTATTAGTCATACTATGATTGTTAATCGATGTGTTACGTTGTGAGGGGATAGAGTCTTCGAGGGGTGACGGTCTGTTTCGAGGTGGTAGGATAATAGAGTCTTTTGGCTATGACCTGCTATCCATTAGGGATTCACAGCTCGTGTAGAGTTAGGTGAAGTGGGTCTTGAGAACTTAGGGATGCAGGGTTGTCGGTAGTCGATGTGAGGCAGGTTATTGGGTATGCTCGAGTTAGAGAAAAAATTCATAAATTTATTTAAGGTCTTATCAATGTTGTCTATTCTTTTGTTGGATCTGTATCTATTGTCGCATTTATATCCATTATTCGCAGTATCAGGTTTGGCTCGTATCGATTCATATGTGCTTTGTTCTGAGCTACTATCATTTGTATCAAGGTCTGAAAAAAGTTGTTATGAGTCGTTAATGTTTCTCTCAGGTTGATGGAATTGAGGGGGAATGTTATATTTCTCATTGAATGATGTTGTTGGTTGGCTTAGTTTCTCATTGGTGCTTGTGGATTGTGTCGTTTGTGGTGCTTGTTGGTGTATTATTTGTTGCTGGGGATTTTCAATTTGTCTGGTCATCTTTACTATCTCACTTTGAATGTTAGATTGTTCATGTTGTTCTGATTTTTGAGTATTATGGTTGCTGCTAGTTAGTGTATCATTAGTTTCTGTGGTTATGGGGTATCTATTATCATTAAGAGGTACTATTGTTGTATTACAGATTTTAGGGGAATTGTCTCTGATGGTATTTGGGAGGGTCTGCTGGGTTTGTTTCTCTATTTGGGATGTTGTATGTATATTATCAGAATCATTAGAGGTCATTGGGGGGGGGGTTAATTATTATTGTCTGCGCTAAATCTCTATTAAGGTCTCGGACGAGTTGTATGGAATTTGGGTCTTTTTGGTTTGGAAAGAATTCATCGAAGGTATCAATTATTTTCATTAGAGCCATTTTTGAAAGTATTCCAGTGTAGGTCATTTAAAATATTCATGTGTTTTTTGAACATTTTGTTGATATATTTATTTGGTGGAAGTTGAGGATTTGGTCTATTTATGTCTTGGACTATAGATGGGTCATTGTAACTCATATTTGGTATATTGGTCAAGTTGGATTGGGCTCTATCTAAGTAAGCAAATCGGCCGCAGGCCGATGAGCTGCGATTATTACCTATATTTTTGCCCTCCGTAGGAGTTAGTTTCGTCATTTTCTTTAGGATATTGGGTAAAATTGTTTTTATCATTAAATTTGTTATTATCATAAATTAGTCTATTAGCATCTTTGTCACCACAATTAAATTCACTATTGTTATTCTCGTAGTTAAATCCATCTTTAAATCCATCTTTAAATTTCTCAGCCAAAAATCTTGAAACCAACAATATATATTTAATCAAAGGATTTATAAATAACAAGTTTTTAATTTTTCACAAAAACCACCAACTACAATTATTAAAACTAAAAGATATCTAACTCTCCCCTTCTTAAGACTTTTTCCACTTCTTCAGCCACTCGATTCTTCTTTCTTTCGCTCATTCTTGTGAATGTAGTTCGACTCGATGAGGTGATAGAAATCTGACGAGTTTAAATGGGCCATCGTATTGCACACCATCCTTGTGCCTGTTCTGCGGCTCTTTACGTACGAGTACCTTCTCCCCCACCTCGAAAACACGAGTACCCCTCTTTGTCTTATCCATAGCTCTCATAGTGTCTGCAGCTTTACTCGAGTTAAATCTCGCGTCTTCGATTCTTTCGCTTCTTGATATCTCAGCGTATTTCAGGTTAGAGTGTAGGTTAACACTCCGTCCATAAATTATCTCAAATGGTAATAAACCTGTATCACTTTGTCGACTGCTATTTATAGTGAACTCTATTCTGGGTAGAAGTTCGTGCCAGTTTCTCTCTTCACATCCACCTGCCAATGTTGCTGTAATAAGATCTCTTATCATTCGTATGGCTCGTTCGGCCTAAATTATTTGATTTGTGCTGGTAAGGTGAGCTGAATTCCTGTTTAATTCAAAGTTTCTGTAGCTTCTGCCTTAGGAAATTCCCCAACCCTAACCTTTTATTAATCCTCCATCAATTCCTGTATTTTTACGTTAAAAGGAAAATAATTCTTTTTCTCCCGTGTACATCCATTTTCCAATATCTCTCGCAGCTCTCGAAACCGAATGTCCTTTTGTTGTTGTTCCCATACTTTTTCCATAACATCTGTTCTTTGGATAGTATATATATATATCTAATTTTTGATTTTCCTTCCTTAGCTTCTTCTTGTCTTGTTTGACACTGGGTGCAAATCATACTTTTTAATCTTGATAGTCATCTGCATTCGAGTGTCTTTCGCTTTTCCGATATTTTAGTTCAAAATCATATTCCAACCAGTTAGCTAACCATGTTTGGAACTGCGGACTGATTGGCGTTTTTGTAGTGTTCATGGAAAACCAATGCTTTGTGGTCGGTGAGAATTATGAATTTTTTTCGTAGAGATATTTTCTAAAATTCATGACGTATTCATGTACGGCGAGCTGTTCTTTCCTGATTACACAGTATCCCTTTTCATATGATGACATATGTTTCGAGCCATAAGCTATGACAGATTCTTCTCCATCTTCTGTAATTTGACTCAAAACGGCACGAATGGCTCCGAAACCAGCGTCTGTGTCTAGGATAAAAGTCCTATCTTCTCTTGGAAAATCAAGGATAGGTGCTTCGCACAACCGTCTCTTCAGAGTTTGGAATCTCTCATTGCATTCTTTAGTCTAATTTATATCTTTATCGCATCCAAATGTTGCAGCGTATAATGGTTCGGCGATTTTGACAGTCTTTGATGAATCTTCTATAATCGTTCGTTAATCCGAGAAATTATCTCAATTGTTTTGAACATTTTGGTACTTCTGCTTTCTCAATCTCTTCCACTTTCTTCCTGTTTGTCTGGATACCCTTCTCGTTAACTGTGTGACCAAGGAAACACAATTCTGTTTTATAGAATTTGCATTTTTCTGGATTTATCTTCAGTCCTGCCATTTGAAATATTCTGAGTATTTCCCTTAATAGCTCATCGTGGTCTTTTTGACTTTTACCATATACCAAGATATCATCTAGATAAACTACTACTCATTTGAATAGCATTCCTTCTAGCACTGTGTGTATCAGTCTCTGGAATGTCGCAGGGGCTGTTGCTAAGCCAAACGGTAGTTTATTGAAGCAAAATTGTCCTTCTCTTGTACTGAATGCAGTCATTTCTTGAATTTCTGGAGCCAACTCCACTTGATAATACGCCTGACCTAACTTTTTTATCAGCTCTTCAATCTTTTTCTACATGTGCATTGGTTGACGTCGAGGATGTTGCATTATTGGGCTTCCCGTTATCCGCATCTCATGTCGAACTAAGTTTGTAAATCCCAGATCGAATTTCGATGCCATAAAAATTCCGTCGTATTCCCTGATCATTCCTTCAATATCTTTACTATTCTCACCTGCCATCGCCACTAGTGCTTTATTTATTCTTTCTTTTATTCATAATTTTGTTTATCAATGACGTTTCTATATTATTGATTTTCACTAACTTTACTCCAAACTCTTTCATTGTATCAATGCCCCCTATGAATTCGGGTTTGATCTCTTTTAACACTATTACTGCGATTATTTTGGTCTTCTGATTCCATGTGGCCGGTATAGTCATGTATCCCATTGCTTCTTCACCTCCAATTGAAAAAACTCCGCATAATAATATCATACTACGTTGAAGTCCTGGTTTACCTATTTTCTCCCCCAAATATTTGCTCATGACTGTTACTGATGCTCCAGAGTCCCATAACATCTCTGTTTCGGCATTATTCAACATTATCATACTCCAATTTTTTCCATCTTCCGTCTGGTACATCTCTTCTTCTGCCTCGTTTCTTCGTCGTTCATTTCTTCTTTCACAATTTATTGTCTTGACTCCTCCGATGAGATGAAACCCACGGAGTCGCTGATGTTTTTTCCGTCTTTTATCAATATAGTATATTTCTCAGGGACATTGCATCTATCTTTCATGTCGCTGTGACCAGTTCTGAAATCTTGGCTGTTAATGGTGTAATCTCATCTTTCAGATTTTGAATCTTCTTCTATGCATGCTATTTTTTAATATCGGTGTGGAACCCCTTTCCGTAACGAAAAACAATCTCGGAACCCGTGTCCTTCCTTGCCACATATCAGACATTTATTTCCCAATGGACACTCATACCTTCTGTGTCCCCTTTCGCCACAGCAAAAACAATCACCTACCGTTAATTTTGGGATCGATGCTTGTGGTAGTCCTCTACTTTCGTTGTACAGTCTCCTTGCTATATTGTTAGCAGCTTCCTTTCTGAGCTATTCGGGATTCTCGCATTTCTCAAGAATTGTTCTCTTGGAGATTGTTCTCGGCGACCATGGTTATCTCCTTCGTATTGTACTGGTCCGCGTATAGGCTGTTTGTTTCTTCTTGATCTGTGGTGACTAAATGACTCTTCTGATAGTCTTCTTTATGGTGATGTAGGCATGGGATCTTGTGTATTCTTTTGAATTCTCATCTGCTCTTCCTCAGTCACGCTAGGGTATGTTCTTTGACCGATTGCTTTAATAAATCCCGTTTTATTGTTTCCAATTTTGTTACTTTCAAAAATCTTTGCCAATGATCTCGTTTCTACAATTTTGATTTCTGGTTTTGTCAGAAGTATCTCCCGCAGTCTCGCATCGCGTGCTTTATTTGCGATGAGGTCTTGAACAATTTCTTCTTCTGATCATCCTGAATTTAAAACTTCAGCTAAAGCTTTTCATATCCGTATCTCAAAAGCTGCAAACCTTTTATCATCTTCTTGTTCCATAGCTGCCAATTAGCGATTTTGTCGATTTCGAAATGGCGTTGATGTTTTGATTTTCGGCGTGGTCGCCAGTTAAATCCATCTTTAAATTTCTCAGCAAAAATCTTGAAACCAACGATATATATTTAATCAAAGGATTTATAAATAACAAGTTCTTAATTTTTCACAAAAACCGCCAACTTCTATTATTAAAACAAAAAGATATCTAACTCTCATAATTATAACTATCATTATTATAATTGACTTTTCCGTTATAATTATTCTTTGATTTGTAATTATAATCATTTTTACAATAGTTACTATTTGGTTATTTTTAGAAGAATTAAAATTATTATAATTATTATTTATAATATTAGAAAAATAATTTTGTTTAAAAAATGCATTATTAAAGAAAGATGGTGGTTTCATCATTTTTTATTGAGGCCATGGATTGGATTAAATGGTTTTCATCATTAAGTCACCTTCTATTTGGGCTGAAAGAGTTGGGACTTTTTCAAAATATCATACCACTTGTGATTTTCTCTTTGAATTTGCTCTGGAAGTTCTACATCAATTATGCCTCTGTTTTTAAGTAAATTTCTTTAGATTTCTTTCCACTGAGTAAAGCATTGTCGATGATTTTTGGAATTTTCCATTATCTTTAATTCCATTGCTTAAATCAATTTTCTTGCTCCAAACTAGAATGGCTATCGAACCGGGAAAAAAGAAGACGGCAAATACAAAAAGCAGACTTTTTAGAAGGTGAATAAACTAACCATGAGCGCATCACTTGCTCACCAAGACCATTTCCTAATTTTCTTAAACCAAGTTTTGTTCATAGAACGATTATTAATGGGCAAAAAAGGACCCTGGCTGTTTTGAAAATACTTAGAACCGAGATTTATTATTTCTATTCTCAACACATCAGTTACAATTGGCTTTCACGATTCTTCACTAAACTTAAGAATACCGATGTCGTGTTCGTCAATCGTTCTTGATATGGAATTTTTTATATTTTCTGTGTCTTTGGACATCAAGTTTTTATTTCTTTAATTTACATAATAATTAATGTACATCAATGCAAAACAGCCATATCTGAACTAGTTATTAGACTACTCTAGACATGGGATAGATAGAAAAATAGACGCCTAAATCCAACTAAAAACTCAATGAAATCAGCTAGAATAATATCAGAACTACTAGCAGACATTAATATCTCATTGACATATGCCAAACACTGGAAATCTGCAACCTATTACTGTGTATTTAAAATAAACTGATCAATTACTTTATATGCAGGTAGTCCTCGACTTACGACCAAAATTATTTCCTAAAATTATTTTTCCCAATGGGCCTGATTTTTGTTTCGAACCGAACTAAAAAATTTAACCAATTAATTTTCCTTAATTAAACACTATTAATTTTATAAGTTACCTACTATTTTAGTTTTTAACAACAAAAACAAATTTAGAATTAGTAAAAAATTAAATTAGCAAGCCTTAAAACAAAACAAATTAAATTTAAAAACAAAACGATTAATTTATTTAATATAAATGTATTCATGGCTTTTTATTATAATTTTAAATAAAGACTGAACTATAAATTTGTATTTTGCTTCTAATAATCCGTTTGTATTTTTGTTCTTTTTTTATTTATTTTTTGATATGAACTCGACTTAGGACCAACTCAACATACGACCGTTGCTCGGGTCCCTATCTCGGTCGTAAGTCGAGGACTACCTGTATAGTAATTATTTAAACTTAAAAATCCGTTCATACTTTTTGTAGAACATGTTTCCATTACCGATAAATCCAGTCTACCAATCTCAATGGAGTTTTAAAAAATTAAAACATTCGAAGACCGTACAAAAATAAGAAAACTAATTTCTATGTAAACAATTTATATTATTAAAACACTTCATTAAATATCACATAAAACTTGTCAATAAATAGACATTAAACCCAGAAAATAATGATCAAAATGATTTTAATTTTCAACAAAAAATAACTTCAATGCCTGCCTTATGACTTATTGAATTCCCATTAGAAAATATTCAAAATTACTCAAAAGTAAATAATCTGTAACAGTTGATAGCAATTTGGCATTATTTTCCATGAAAAATAATTAATAAATTTAAAATTGCAAGTTTTAAATAAAATAAAGTGTGAAAATGTTCTAGATTTTATATATAAAAAACCACAATTATATTTAATGGTAACAATTATTGCAATCATCCACAAAAGCATACGACACATTCTATTCTGACAATTGACAACAATAAGAAAGTGAATTCACAGAAACACATTCTGTCTTTCGACATAAATTGGAATAAATCTAATCCATTTGAGTCGTTCCTCTGACAACATCATCGCGTAATTGCTGAAATAAATAAATTATTCATTTCGATAAATTATTGATACACAGGTTATATAGTTGAACAAGTTACGATTGTGCAATTTTATAAAATTAAAATATAAACGAGAATTCAGTAAAATCATGAATTCTGTCGATCGCAGGATGTTATCTTATCCATTCTGTAATTTTCATTCGCTGATCGCACTTCATAATAACTAATTTCCATAATAATAATAAAGCTAGAAAATGAATTGTAGAATTTCTATTATTAGAGGAAATCATATAATTCGAAAGATTAATTTATGATACAAATAAATTTTTCATAGCGATTATATATAATTTGTTCTATAAAGCACAAATTGATCTTTATTTAAAAATAAATGAAATTTAAAAATCATATCAGAATTGAACAAAAAATGAAGTATTATAATGAAAGTTTAATAGAACTATTCCATTTTTATAATTAAATCAAACTACATGTGAAACGGAGAAAAAATCATCGCTTGCTTTCTTGGATCTGTTAATACAACGCAAAAAATCCGAAACAGAGAAACACTATGAGACAGAGATTTATAGAAAACCAACTGATACTGGTCTCTATACTTCTTCCGAAAGTTTTTGTGAATTCAAGTATAAAAGAAATATGGTGAAGGGGTTGATTTATCGTGCATGGTCTTTGTCTTCTACTTTTAAAAATTCAGTAAAAGTGTTGACATATTGGTTGAATTGTTAATGAAGAACGGTTATTCAAAATCCTTTTTAGTAATTATGGTGAAAGAGACTGTTGACAAATTTATTAAAAATCCTAAGGATCCATGTTTGAGAAAATCTGGGTGTGATTTTGTTGAGGTGTGTGAGTCTGATGAGTTAAATAAATTAAATAGTGTGAGCAAGGATGATGAGCCTAAATTTGTGTTAGTATTGCTGTACTCAGAAGGTTTTAAGGATTATAAAGTGAAGATAAGAAAGCAGTTAGGGAATTTAAACTATAGGATAGTGTCAACTTCATGGAAAGTACGCAATATGTTTATTAATAAGTCAAAAACTCCGGTTGCACTGTGTTCCGATCTCGTTTATCAGTTTACATGTAATGGGTGTAATGCCACATACATTGGAGAGACTTCCCGTCATCTCTGTATTCGAGCTCGAGAACATTGTAGACCGAAGGCTTTGACCCATATTGGTGAGCACAATAAGGGCTGTAAGATTAAAATAGGTATGTCTGATTTTAAAATTTTATTAAAAAATTTCGATAATTATTGGGAACGTGTGATTTGTGAGGCGTTGCTGATAAAATCATTGAATCCGAAAATTAATGTGCAGAATGCAGTAAATACTTGTGTTTTGAGTGTTTTTAAATAAGTTTTTAAATAGGTTTTTTATATTGTATGTATTGATTTTTGTATTAAATTAAATAATTAATAAAAAATTTTTAAATTATTAAATTAAATTTTAAATGTTAAAATTTTCAAAAAATAATATATTTTTTTTATAAAATGAAAAAAATTTTTTATATATAATTAAATTTGTTTAAAATCCTTAATTTAATGAGTTATTATATCCCACCAGATGATGACAGGAAAACTGTCGAAATTAATCGTGAAAAGAATGTTTGATTGGCGTTATCTTATAAAACTATTAAAAATTAATCAAAACACGCCAGAAAAGGGTCAAAGCATTAGAGATAGTGTTATCCAGATTTCACATATCTGGAATTCACGTGTTGTATTTTTGCACTCCCGTGTCATTTTAGTATATTTAAAACCATGTTTTACATTGCTTTCCCCCTCGAGTTTCGCTAAATTTAAATTAAGACAAAAATTATGGTAAACGAACGTTAAAGCGAATGAACAATATTTAACAGTAGCACGATTTATTACGGCGACATATGGTGTTTGGTGATTTTCTATTTCAGGCAGCGGCATATAAACATACGGCCATTTAACTATTTGCGCTAAGTGTCTTGCCTGTAGAATTTATTAAAAAAATGTTTCCATAAGATTCAAGAAGACACTTTAAAAATTCTATAGAAGATGGTATAGAAAACATTGATGAATAGGGGAAATGTTTAGAAGATGTTGAATCGAACGTAATAACAGCGGACTTAGTAGATATTTGAATGAACGAAAACTTGATAGGAGAACCTTGGGACGAAGAAGCACCATTAACCCTAGTTACTACAAATCATGAATGTCTCAAAGCATATTCAACCAGTATATATAAATATATTATCGAAAAGAAAATATTATACAGTAAAAATATTGTTTGACTTTTTTCAATAAAAAATAAATTTAATTTTTCTGTTGTTAATACCCCTCAATTTTCATTTTCCTCTGGTCAATCCTGAATGAAAAATTTTTCGTTTTAAAAACAGGTGAATTTGTAAATGATAGATGATTATCAAAGAAAGAAATGATTATTTGTTTTATAATTTTAAAAGTAAATATTCGAAAACAATAAAAAAGATGATATTATAAAGGTGGACTGTTTACAGTTTTTATTGGTCCCTTCAAAAACTAAGAATTATAATTGTTAATTAATTATAGGTCAAAGTTTAACACTTTCACACAAATGACAGTATACGAAATTAAATTAGTTTTTTAAAACTGGGACGTCACCGTCTCAAATGTAGACCCTAAAAAAATAAGCAGTTACAATTAGAAAATATTTAATATAATAGCTAGAGATATTGACAAAATTTGTGATTATGATAGACCTTTCATAAAAAGTATTTTTTATGAAATTTTTAAAAAATAAATTACTTCGTCTAATTCTTTTTTAGTTTTTTCTTCTATAGCACGAATATCTTCCATAGTCAAACCAAACCATTTGTCCATCCAACAAAATGCCATTCTATGGAAGTTTGTAAAAATACGTCTTTCTTGCTTTTAGAATAAGACAAATAAATATTTTTATAAAATAATATAATTTTTTTTAAAACCTTCATGATCATTTTTTCGATTTGACCCTGCAAGCCAAACCATTTGAAGTCACAGACAACCAATTTATAAGCACACATCACAGGACTTATGTCATCCTGAACAAAATTAATATGATGAATTTCGAAATTTTGAAAAAGCGGAAATAGTGCACAATGCTAATTGAAATATTTGAAAACAAGATTGAGAAGCACCCTGCCAATTATTTCATGATATTTAACACCAAACTCGCATATTTTTTACGACTTTACACATTCATAAAAATACTGAGTCAGAATAAACAATATCAGTGTGATTTGGACTTTCAAAATAAATCAATTAGTGAAAATAAAACTAATTGTCAATCAATATTGTCAAGAAAAATTCATTCTGAAGATTAGTATTGGTAAAATATAATTATCGCATAATACTTATGTTATCAATACAATGCAAATTTGAAGAATTAATTTGTCTTGATAAAACCAAAAAAACGCAATAAAAATTAATTAGATTTATTAAATTTGTGATATTATATAACATTTCCGAAGAAAAAATATTGAAAATTATAATAAAGTTCTTAATAGATAATTTAAGTGTATAATTTTGAAGATATTACAATACTTTCAATTTATTTATTCGTAAGTTGATCGGAAGCTTATGATCTGACCGGCTTGCTTAGAAAAGGGAAACAACTGTACTTGCATTGGTAAAAATAATTATTTTACAATTTATTAAAGAAACAGTAAAAACAATTCATTTAGTAAATTGTAGTCTAATATCATATTTCTATATTAATTAGTATCAACCACACTTTGTTCAACAGAGTTCGATCTGTACGTAAGTCAACATTACCTAAAGAGCAGCTTCACAACACTAACGTTAATTAAATTATGTTTTAGACCAAAATTGATTTAATTTATTTACATTAAGTTAAAAGAACAAAATTTCTATTTTAATGACACAATACTGTAAACAATAAAAAAATTGTACGTTAAATAAATACTTTAATAATAGTGATTAACCCTTATTTTTCCTAGCAGCTTACAAATGTCAACCGCTATAATTTATAATAACTTTTAATAAATTTACGATTAATGAAGCGATAAAATCCAGCTATCAGAATATATCGTGAGCCGAAATAAACTATTACCAACTACCATAATACATCAAAAATATGAAAGATCGACCTCTAAGCTCTTTGCACTCATACGGACATTTGTGGCCCAGTAATAGGCTTTCGGATTGAAATAAACCTTTATTATTATTATTATTACATGAAGCGCATCATTCGTACTTTGGTCACACAATGCAATTGTTTTTCATCGGTTACAGTTTACTTTCAGTTCGTGCGATGAAGATTAGCCTATTGTTGAAGATTATGAAAACTTAAATTTTCACTAATAATAACCTTGATATCATTAAATGATAAATACGCGTGATACTCTGCTTTACGAATTTGGAGCGACTAAATTCTTTTCCAAATCACTTTCACAAATTTATTCTCAATTCAATGATTCATTAGAAAAGTTATAAAAGATCTTAACTTATTGTTTTTTACTTTAAAAATTTCACAATTAGCGCAAAAAACAAACAGTTGTTATTGAAATAACATCGAATGCCATTACAAAATCTAGTTATGTTTACATCAATTTCATAACAAAAGGATACGAGTTTCTCATAAGCTTAGTTCACAAGATGTCAAGTACATATATATTTATATTGTCCCTATAACACATTTAAATTGAATCTATTAGAAACACACAATTGATGTTTTTGTGGTTTTATATAAAATAGCGGAACACTCGAAATTGCGTGATGATTTGCAAGTTTATGATGGGTGTGGATAAATACGGATACAATTTATTATTGTATGGTGGACACGTTTTTCTGTTTCTACCAGATTTGGAAATTTGTAGAAGAAAAAATAATTTTCGATGTGTCTTTAATGATGAAATTTTCAGTCAGGTTCTGGAACCAGATTACAAAAAACCACTGATTTTTAATCCCAGAGGAAATAAAATTTTTACAGCTCGAAATTATTGTCGAATATCCTTCATTGTAATCAAACTAGTCATTCATCAACCATTAGATTTCAGGTATGAAAATTTCTAAAAAATTTAAAATGTGCGCATATTTAAAATACTAAAGAGTAAATCAGCCATGGCCAACCGGTGGCCCGCGAAGCGTTTTGATGTGGCCCGGACACAATTTTAAACATCAAATCAATAATTGTCTTTTTTAGAATTCATATTCGAATTAAGCATGTTTTTAATTTAAAAAATTGATTCTAAGTTTGCTTGAATCGTAAAAACGAGTTATATTTATTTAAATGAATTTATTGTGGCCCGTGATAGTATTTTTCCGAAAATTTGGCCCTTCGATTGATTTGGGTTGGCCACCACTGGAGTAAATGAATCATTCTCGGAATTAGACTATTTGAGCTTAATCGGATTCATGTTTTGAATAAAATTAATATTAATGGCACAAATAATTTCATATGGATTTTTGAAAATTCACAAAACACAAACTGTGCCCATTAATGAAGATTCTATTTCGAAATGCAGAAATATATTGTTTAAATGGTAAGATCAATATTTCAAATAATTACAGAAATAACTTGATCGTTTCCAGTCAGTAATTGAATGATAAAATACCAATTATTGGTAGAGTAATAAAAATTTCATCGAACGATATTTAAGAGAAAAAGTAACAAAAACTTAATAAATCCACCTACATTCTACTAGAATACTCGTTGTGCTAAAACCACTGTTTACATTACGTCACTACAAACACCTGCTTATACAAACTAAGGCATATTTTTTACCTAGGATTTTATAGCCCTATTAAATGTATTACATTTAATTACCTTCCACCACGGTTTTTTCGTTAACGGGCCCCGCCCGGCTTTCAATGATTTAAATAATTTCGGATCTTGATCTTCTTTGTAATCGGCATATGTATATAGTTCATCATTAGCAATATCTATAGTCACAACTTCTCGTTTTGATAAGAGATCAGGCGATAATTGATGTGCCTGAAGGATTATGATTCTTTGAAAAAAATTGCAAATAACTGATTTGATATTACAAATGTATGAATATAAAGTAAAAATAATTTTAATTATAATATTATAGTTATCTTAAATTATGTTACTACATAACCATAGAATTAATTCCTCATTAATATCAGCAATCACTGATCATGTAAATGAAAAATATTCAACATTCTTTATATCAATCATGACTATTAATTAAATACAGTTTAATATTACATTTTTAGTATCAAATGATACAAACATATTACAAACATCTAAAAACTGGCGATTCAGAAACATTTATATGAAAATCATTAAAAACATATTTGATAATGTGATAATAAAGCTAAATCAAAATATTTCTATTGCAAACAATATAACCATTATTAATAGAATAACACGTTATGTTAGTGATTCATCCGTTAATCTCCTACGTTATCACTAATTACACAATCACGTCACCTAATTACTATTGAATAATTAACATTTTCATCATTTTAAATATCGGAGTAGGTATTACAGCATTACTTTAAATTGACTTATTAAGGAAAACACAAGTGACAAAGTCCAGTTAACTATGCTGAATTTTTCAAAAGGCGCACTTCACAGTAAAAGTTATTATAAATTAAATATAATAGTTTATTTTAATGTTATTAAATTTTATGACCTGGAAAAATAAAAAATGGTCATTTCCAACTAGTTTGATGATAAAAAATTGGGCTATACAAATTTTTATCAATCTGAACTTACTTTGCTGATTTGTGTATATTAAAAAAAAGATTTTGCGATTATAAATAGCAATTATTAATTAAAATGTTGATAAATATTTTAAAGAAAATATCACTTTATATAAAATTGTCATTTAAAAAAATCGTACCAAAATCATTTTTATTAATTTACAAGAAATAAATAAATAAATACACAAAGTTGTTGAAACCAAAACCAGATTTCGAATTTTAACATTGTTTTTATTATTTTTGTAGTTTTTACTATTTGTTGATATCTATATCTACCAGAATTATTAGAAATTTCTGATTTTTAAACAATCCAATTATATAAAATTTTGCACAATTGTATGAGGAATAAATTTAATTAACCCCACTAATAAATATATTTATAATTTTAACGAGATGTATTTAAAAAATAAAAAATTAACACACATACCGAATTCCCCCCCCCTAAAATCCATATTAAGATTAGATTTACAAAAACAATCAATTTGGGGATTTCAATTTTCACGATTAAAAATTAAAATGACTTTTAATTTTGTAATAATAAAATTTTCTAAAAAATTGTATTTTAATGTTAATTATGGTCAAAAAATATAAGGCTAAGTACAATTTCTATAAAGCCTAGGATATAATTGAAAAATAAATTTCATAATACTTCAAAAATGATGCCCGAAACAAGATTTACAACAAATGTAGAGGGACAACCACAAAATAGAGGAGCCAATTAACAAGAAATCTTAAAATAGATTATACTATAATGATAATAAATTTAAAACTAATTTTTAAAATAGTTTATTCCAAAAACTGATTTAATTTAAATAGTGAGGTCTTGAACAAATTCCACTTTTCCATTCTTCATTATAAATAAAAAGAAAAATTCATTATAATATTACAAGAAATATATGTAAAAGAAAATGCAGGATGCAATAAAATTTATCTTCCTGTCATTGTTTAAAATTAGCATTAGATAGTGATTATAAATCAAGATTTCTGCAACTACATATAAACAAAAAAAGTCAAATAACTGGCAAATTTCCAAAATAATTTAATCAGAAATTAAAATTAATACGTAAAAAAGATATAAATTGATAAAACCTACATTTTCATTTGCTCCACAGTCTTGGATGTGCATACTTTCGATTTTAATTATAAATTTATCTTTCATATAACCGGGATTCTAAATTTGAATGACATTATAGAAAGTCTTCGAAAACTTATTTAAATACCGTTAATACGGTTCGACAATAGGGATATGCATTCCAAGCTTTTTCTTCTAATTGCAAAGCTTCTTTTGGTGCAATGTATCTTACAATTCGAGGTACCTTGTTTATTAAATGATATATTTTATATGTATATTGGCCTTTGGTAAATCGGGGATCACCATTTAATAAGGAAGGCTCTGGCTCGTGAGTGTTTGTATCAAATGGTTCATTGATCAAAACTTCAATCCCTTCGCCACCACCTGTTTCATTCTTAGATGCTTCAGCTACTGACCATAACTGTGCTACCTGATACTCTTCAACAGACATTGGAAGAATAACCCGACTTAACAGAAATTCATTAAATTTTACAGTTGGGAAAAGACTTTAAACCAATAGACACTTACAATTCTTTGATAAGCATTCTGAATTACTAAATATGGACAAGTTTATGTATCTAAAATAAAAATTTATAGTTCCTTTCACGTTTTAATTTATAAGTGATATAAAGTGAAATAGTAAAACAACTATGTACACAATATTTATTTTAAATTAGTCTATTTCATTTATATTTTAATATTTAAAAAAATTACTTAACACTTGTTGGTATTTATTATTTTTTTTGAAAAGTTCATTTTTTGCTATTATGAGAATATCAAATTTTTATTTATTTATAAAATATGTTTATTTTTATATATTTTACAAAAAAGTAATAATATTAAAATTTTAATGTATGATATTCGATGAAGATTTATATATTTACAAAATAGCATATTTATAAATGAGATTTCATATTTTTGGATCTGAAAAAGCAATAAAATCCTAACCTAAATTATAATAGCGAAATATAATGATAGATATTAAAATTACAAAATCTGATAAAAACTTAATATTTATATAGATATATATTTATTTAAAGATATCAAACAGTACTTAATCCTACTTATTAATTTCATCGAACTACATGATTATTTATCTGATACTTTGTGTGCGTTGTATTTATATTATAAGAATTCACACTTTTTAAGCTTAGCTAATAGTCAAATAATAATTAAATAATAGAATGTTAAGCAAATAGCACATTTCGTTAGTATTTATTGATTGATCATTGGAATTGGAATTTTACTAAATCGATGTCAGTAAGTTTGCTTATTTGTTTTATAAACTATAAGTTAATTAAGTCTCATTAAAGATAGAAATTGAAATAGATTCTGTTCATAAGTTAAAAAGAGGTGACTGTTTGGAAATCTGTGGGACTATTGATGACAATATGTATATGATTTACTTAACGAATTATAAATCATCAAGCATTATTTCAGCTTCGAAGTTGTACTTTTATCTGGTGATAAACCAAGATTCAAGTTTTCAATTGATCATGTCCACGGTTGGGATGTTTACGCATGGGATCACACAAAGTGTGATATTAACTCAGGATCAATTTCATCATTTTTGGAATATAATCCGAATAATCAATTCACTCTTTGTTTCCATTTAAAACGAAATCAGATCTTGGTAATTAATTTTTGCACATTTCTCATTAAAGATTCTAAACAATTTGAGCTATTCCTGAATGTAAAAATACAACATGAAACCCAGTAAAGCTTTGCCTAATTAATTAAAAATTTAATTGTAATGTCTTCCGTTTATTATTTTAACATGCTAAACAAACCCACAAAAGAAATTATTTATTATTATTGATAACTAGTATAACATAGAGATTATGTAATGCGAGAAAAATTTAAAATTCAAATATGTTTATTTGAATCCAGAAATTATATACACTTCTGATAATTTTCTGTGACCAATCAGATTAATCCGTAAAATAATTGATTTGGATAGGATCTTTTTTTGTTATGAATATTCAAATTAACTAATCATAAGTCTACGAATATTTGAAGAAAAGAAATAGAAAAAAATTTTAAGCATAAAATTATATTTAAATACAATTTTCTTATTATAAAACACCAAACTATAACAATCAAAGTAATGTTTATTTCGAAAGTTACTTATTTTTGGTATTTTTATTACATCACTTGTCAAAACAAATTTAATACTATCATATTTTGTATTACTTGCTAAATTCTTCTCCTAAAACGAATTATGTGTGGATAAAATATAATCTTTTGATCTTTACACTCGATAAAGGCAGTGCCCAAAATTTGTGTTATATATAAAAATTTATTTTTTGATCAATAGTGAAAATCAATGAAATATCAAAAAGCTGAAGGCATAATGAAAATATCATAAGAACTTTTTTTTTCAAATTTCACCACTGATTTCTTTTCCATTGTATTTATTAAAATAAATGAAAAATAAACTAAGTAGAATACACAACTTGAGCATTACAATATAATATATCCCACTAACTGTAATTTTATGACTAATTAAATAAATAGTTTTTATCTATCTATTTTACAATAAAATTAAAAAAACTTGGGCTTTTATCATTAGAAAGTTCATAAAATAAACGTTGCGCAATACTATTGAACACTGACGTTCATAATTTGTAAATAATAAAAAGTTTATAAAAGCGGTAGATTATTATCATTGTAATAAATCATACTTAAAGTATGATATTCAGTCTATGTTAGTTTGATAAATAGATGCTCATTTTTATCATTTTCCAGATCTTCATAACAAAGCAATAAGCAAATAATTATTACATTTTAAAAGGTTTAGCCAAAATTTCAACTGTTATCATTTCAACAGTACTTTTTAAAATTTAAATTGTAAGGACGAGTTTTAAAGGTGACCAAGAGAATTTTTCACATAGAAAACTATTAAGAACCGTCTTTAACATAATTAAATTAATATATATTAATTAGCAAATTCATAAATCTACATAATATAATTATATATTAGATTTGTAAATAATAACTTTCGACTATTATAAAGATAAATCCCATAAACTTTTTATTAAATTAAATTAATTAATAAATAATAATTAATCATATGGATTTACTTTTGAGTTGATCAAAATTTTAGGTTAATTAAAAGTTTATAGCCACGACTTCTCCATTATGTAGTTCAGGGGTGGGTAATTATTTCTTTCGAAGGGCCGGATTGATTATTTCATGGAATATTGTAGGCCATTGACAAACTAACAAATACACATCTGTAAGTATTTTTTATGTTTATTTAGTAATTGTGGCCAGATACTTCCCAAACCCGATTTAGTTTATTAAAATTTAGTTATACTCGTTCATACAAATAATAATATAATAATACATTGGTGTACAAAATATGAAGAAAAATGTGAAAGCAGTAAATAAATAGATTTATATTCAAATATAAAAATATAAAATAAATTTAGATTTAATTAATTTGTTTTACATGTAAAATATCTGTAAAATTTAGAAATTTTCGAAATGAAATATATCAAGAAATAAATATTCTACGATTATTTTTATTTAATTCATTACTAAGAATACAATTAATTAAAGTGAAATCCACCTCCTATACTTTTATTAATTTCCATTATTCTTCAAACACTTGAATAAGCAGTGCTTAGAATTTTTTTTGAATATAAAACATTGATCTACAGTTCAAACTGACTCATTTCGTTCTTAAAATTAACCGGGACTACCTACTAAAACTGTATTAAAACCAATGAACTGGAAAGGGTTAATTATATGCGATAGTTATATTAAGACTTCAGTGATCAGTTTTTCCGAAAAAGGAAGTTTTCCTTTGAAAATATTTGTATCATTCTCAAATCAAGAGCATTATTTTCACCATTCTTTTAAATAAACAAACTTTCAAAACAAATATTTTATTTTAGTTCATATTTATGTTACCGCTCAAGTGTATAATCCGTTATTCTATGAAATAAATATTATTCTGATATTCTATTATTATGTATTTTTATTAACAAAAATATTTAATTCATTTATGTTTATTATAAGAATATGAGATATTTGTACAATTATTCCATGTACGGGATAAAATTATTTGTTATTTCTTGAAATATTTAAGTATTAACAATTATTTAAAAATGGTTTTCAGTAAACTTAAAAATGTTGATAAGCTTTAACAGTTTACTCTTGTGTGTTTTGTAGTTATAGATAATAAAAATTTATTATCCAATAATGTTTGTTAAAGATGTCAAAAGAAAATAAAAAGTTTACTGTTCTACTTGTTCCACTTTCAAAATAAACTATTCATATATATTTGACGGGATCCGGACAAAAGGTCGACGTGGACAAAAAGCCGAAAACCAAAAGGCCGACATAGACAAAAGGCCGACATGAACAAAAGCAAACAAAAAAATTATCCTGGAATATTCTACATAATTAAGCAGTTAAGACAAGAACAAGACCACACTGCAGCTTAAATGGAATCCATAATTCTGGGGCAACCATGCCCTAAACGCAAAAAAACAATATGAAGATAAGGACCAAAGATTGGCAGCGATTGAAAATGACCGACATAATAGAACAACGTCAGAATTTTTACGGGGAATAGCGTATAATTTAAGCTTTTAGATTTTTATTGTAGAAATTTTTTTCTGCATCTTTTAATTGTTTATTTATTCTATCTACCTATACCATAATATGTCTATCCAATAAATAACGAAATCAAACATCAACTTTTATAAGTAATTCAAAGTATACATAAGTATAAAATAATTGTTCAGAGTTCCTTGTTAAGTATTAGATGACAGAGGGCAACATGGAAGAGATATAAAATTACTTTGTCGGTCTTTTAGCTTGTCGGCCATTTGTCTATGTCGGTCTTTTGTCGTAGACCCATATTTAACCATATATATATTCAAATATATATTTTATAAGATCCCACTAAAAAAAACCGGCGTCAAAAATTACATTGATTATGATAACGTAATCATAAAATAAGGATATTGCAAAACAAAAGAACCATTTCAATCATTCTATGCCACATATTCAACAAAAAAAAGTATGGGATCTTTATTAAGACCTAATAGATTATATATAGTATAAACTCATACTATCTAATGAAACAGTTCCACTAGAGTAATAATTTAATTCATGTAATTACATGAATTAATAAAAAGATTAGAACCATATAAATTACAGTAAAATGAATATATTGTGTTTATTCACAATAAAGTTAAACTACCTACTGCATTGGTGATACAATGACAGAAACTTAGTGACTTATCTACCATACTCACTTAACATAGGTACTTCTTTCACTGTGTGCTTTATGTTTTCAGTTGAAACCGTTGGCGTTTATTAGCGGTTGAAATCGAGAACCTTTCTAAAGAAATAAAAGAATATTTGTTTTAATTATTGATTGATGTTTCTTGCTGAAAATGATTGAGAACTAAAGCATAAATTGTGACTTTTAAAAAGGTCTAACACTAATCTAAATAAAATTGATTGAAGTAGTCTGAAAATTTTGTATTTTCTTAAAACGTTCCATAAAAATTATACTAAACCGATATCTTAGTGATTTGTATTGACATATTTTATTATAAATTATTATCTATTTTATTAAAAACTTTAAAACTATAAACCGACATTAATAAATTTTAATAAATAAAAAATATTAGTAATTTCCAAATTTTTTAAATATATTTTTTTGATTTGTTTATTCACGGGTTTCGATAATAATTATAATTATCAAGATTACCAGTTATTAAATTGGGGGCACGAAAAAATTAAATTAATTATAATTTAATAATTAATAATTTATTATAATACAATTAAATTTTGACTATGGATATCAACAACATGCAAAATAATTTAGGTAATCTTGCATTATTATTTTTATTGTGGATGCGATTCATATATTATTATTATATAATCAAATAATTATAGTTAAGAAAATAATTAAAACACCGACTTGTTAACAATTGTAAAAACATATACAACCCGAAAATTTCATGAACCTGCCAAAAACAGTGCTACTAGCTATAATCAATGTCCAAATAGAAATAACGGAAGGAAATAACGGAAGGAAATAACGGAAGGAGTTAAAATAATTCATTCGAAGTTCAGATTTTATGTTGTCATCGTAAAATACATAAAACAATCAAATCAAGCTTTATGATAAATAAAAAAAAAATTAATTTCAGAAAATTTTCATTTAATTACGTAAAAAAATATTTTGTTCACTGCGTGCCTTCGGCGTATTTAAATATTCTTAAAAACACACTATTTGATATTTTGGTTTTAATTTTCTACAAAATGAAATTAGTCATAATATGTATTGTTAATAATAATAACTGTATTTTCGATATGTAAGAATTTTAAACAAATGAAAGTCAAAGTTGTTATGCTGTAGTTTTAACTGTAACTATACATATTTCATCACTATCAACTAACTAATCCACTCGTATTTCGTCTGTCGTTTAAATGTTGTCGAACATTATGTATTTTACTTGAAATTTACTTCTTGAAATTCTATAAGTTTCAGATTAACATTTTAAAACTGTCTCTTTGAGAAAAGAAACAACTAGAAATTGTCAGAATTGAAAAGCTCTTAAACCCAAAAACGGAGATAATTAATCAAAAGTAACTACATATAAATTAGCTTAAAATTATAGATTACATTCAATTTTAAAAATATGTAATTAAGATCACATAAAATATTTTTTGAAAAAGAATATAAATGATGAAAAGATAAAAATTATTGAGTAATGATATTAATGATTTATTTTCGGTTCTGATGTTTTTTCTATTTTCTTACCAACATTTTATTTTCACTAAAATTACTGCGCTACTAATTTTGGTATTTAGTGGCTTTCGTTTTCTCATGTATATCGTGTTTAATGTAGAGAGTGAATTGTTAATGCATTCACACGATATTCATTAAAACATAACACATTCCTTTATTTTTAATACTTTTCTACAACAATACAAATGAGTGACTGACAACTCATTTTTCTCATAATTTTTGAATATGAATAATATCATTTGTAATTGACAAGTAATTAATTAATTTTCTAATAAATAAAACAATAATAATTTTCTCATTAAATACATATTTTGCAGCAAGGGTTTATCTTATCATTTAATTTATGCTTTTATCAAGACACTAATACTACTACTACTATTACTAATAATAATAATAATAATAATAATAATAATAATAATAATAATAATAATAATAATAATAATAATAATAATAAAATAAACAGTACAAGCTTTGTGATTCCCAGTGCAAATCCCAATAGTAGACTAGTTTCGAGCTTTTGGCTCTCATCAATACTATGCAGGAGACGCGAAGATTTCTCTTCGTGCCAGGTAAGTATACAATATTACTGATTACACTCTATTGCATACTTTCCCCGGTACACTGAAAATCACATCGCTTGCAAATTAGCTTGGTCACAGAAAAAATCTGTAAACTTGTAATACTAATACTAATAATAATAATAATAATAATAATAATAATAATAATAATAATAATAATAATAATAATAATAATAATTATAATTATAATAATAATAATAATAATAATAATAATAATAATAATAATAATAATAATAATAATAATAATAATAATAATAATAATAAATGAAACTTGTGTAAAATGATTAATATAAAATAAAATAGAATTTTTAAAATTTAACAAAATTTAACAAATAAATATAACAATATATATTCCTATTTTACATCGACATGTCCACATTCCCAATAGCCATTCAATATGCTGAACATAATCAAATCACCCCTCCATTACTTATCACAGATTAATTTGCTTTACGTAATAGTCTATTAATTTCTGGCTGAAATTATTAATTTACAATGTCTAATAATTGTGAAAGTAATTTACAGCCTGCTAGACATAATTGTTCAAGTTTGCCAAATAATTAGTATTAAATTCTAAAAGCTATTTTAAATAGAAATAATTTTTTTTTACAGATACGTTAGGAAGTTTCGCAAATTTTGTGCTTGTATAAAGGCTTGTAAATTTACATGGATATTTAGTAAATTATATTTTTATAAGAACTTTTTTCAATTTCTTTTCAATTGACATTGCATTTATTAGAAAATTTATTTTTGATTATGATATTGATGCTTTTTTGATATTCACGAATTTTCGGCACAGCCTTTAATCACTTTAATCTAATATATAATTCCAATATATAAATTATATTTATATTTACTGGTTATTTATAAAATACATACATTTTACAGGTAGCTAAAATATTGAAAGATGGAATTTCTAAGTGCCATTGTAAAACAAAATAATCACAATAATAATAATAGATAATAAAAATAATAATCAATGTTTCTGACTCGTGTTTTTATTTAAATAATAAAAGACCCAACAAATTTAAATATTTATTTTCACCAAATATGCACACAATCTTTTTACAATTCCTTTAATTCCAACGAATAAGTTTGATTTAATTTGACTCAATACTCACAAAATTTCTCTATTAAAATTAATAATTATTGTACAAATTTCTCCACCTGGTTGTCAAATTTTTATAGAAGTATTTTTGCTCTTCGACCACAAAGACAAACTCCAAAAAATTATCTAATTTATACATGACTGTTTACCCATGAATCATCATCGCAGATTTTCTTTTTTCTTGAGCTTGGGAAACCCGTTCAATTTCGCAAAACTTTGAAAACATACTCTCTAATCATATGATTGTCAAAACGGACTTTGTTTTTCTTTCTGAAGATGGTTGATGGAATCTATAAATTTTAATTAATAAAAGGTTTTCATTTTTAAATCTATACTTAGTAGAGACTTTTTTTCAATTAGTTGTCATTCATCTTACCCCCAAAAATTAAATTAAAAAAGAACACATATAATTATTATATTTATTTTCTAAATCACAGTTACAAACTCAGCAAATGTTTGTAAAGAGTTTGTAAATGGTCATCCAGGTGGCCAGAAAACCACAATCTGTTGCTTAGAACACGTTTGCGCCACATAAACTCACATAATCACATAAATCACAAATAGCCTTAATAAATTCATGTTCAATAACGTCATTAATAATGTATTCTCTCATTTTTTATATTGTTATTTTAATTGTATTTTATAATTTAATTTTTGGGGGTAAGATAACACGGAAGTACCATCGTATTTAATTCGTTAGACTTCATATTACAGAATAAAAATATAAACTCAAAAAATTTATTTAATGAAAACTTGTTAAAATCTACATAATTCCTCTTATTGTTATTATTTAAACAAATTTCCTGGAAATATTTCAGATAGAAGTTTCATTCAAATCTAGGATTAACTAAAATTTCGTATTCGTTATATTTTATAGTTTTTAAAATTGTAACCATTTCTTTAATTTTTCAAAACAAAAGACTTAAAATGATTATTCATCGATGGATGTTTAAATAATCCCATTCTCATTATTACTTTTGCTTCCCTAGTTGACTCCGCTTCCATAAATCCTTTTAGATTCTTCAATGGATCTGACTAACCTGACTTCCAAAATAACAAACTGTTTTGTAATTTGATAAAAATATTTAATTTACTTGAAATGTTTAAAATTGCAACAATTTGCTTTTTATTGCATGAAATCATGTTGTAAAATCAACGGTCAAAGCGACAGATGATAACACCAAATAAAGGTACCGACTTACCTGTATATAACTGAGTTATTATTTACTATTTACAGATAAACAGATTTGCATACGTCAAATTTAATTGAAATTATTTAATAAACTACTTATTTGTTTATATGAATTAGGAAATGTGTATAACCAGCTTTACTTTAACAAATGTCAATTGTAATAGTTCAAATATGAAGGTGAAACAATTGATAAGGCATACTTAATGCGTGACAGTTACCGGTTGTTTGATTTTATTTATTTAATGAATTTTTTTTACATAATAGATGCTAACACATTGACTGCAAATTTATTAATACGCATAGAACATTTTTGTGGAGATCATAGAGAGAAATTCGTGTAATCATAGGCCTCTTAGAAAAGATAAATTTATCCTTGTTTATCAACATACATTGACTTATTAAGAACTTATCAAGGATTACATTTTGTAAAACGCAAAACCCCATTTCCAAATATTAATTAGCAAAGTTCACCCCTAAAAATCACGAACACACCTTTTCATACATCAAATCATACAGTCCTGTCTTCACAAACGATATTTTCTAAAAACCTGAAGTGACATTTCATGATGGGAAGTTGCCAGTTCGCAAATCATGTGTGACAGTAATAGGGCTAACTATTTCGGTTCTCTTTGATTTTCTGAAGAGATTTATTAGTTATTTTTTGTCAAATAAGTTCCAAATAAACTACTATATACCATATAATTAACCAGTGACATGTTAAGTACATAAAGCTCCTACATTATTATTTTTTAATTAATTATTATAGTTATTAAATTAATAAATTTTAATTAAATAACAAGTAATTTGTAGGAATTGGAATTATGCTAATAAGTCGCATTACCCAGGGATGGCTCTACCATATAGGCGAATTAGGCGGCCGCCTAGGGCACAAAAATATTTTTCTAAATTATTTCTCGAATATATAAAAAAAATCATTTATTATGATATCTTTAATTTTTCTCTTTCACAATTGTCACTCCTATATTATTCTGTACTATTATTTATGTATTTTGAAACTGCATATATTATTATATTTTGAAATGAACTAATTTTTTATTTCACTCAATAAAAAATTTATTATGAAATACCTACTCGTTGAATTAAGAAATTTAAATTATTAAAACATAATGTTTCAGTTGGCATTCTTTAAGGTAGGCGCTTCATAAAAATTCGCCTAGGGCGCTAGGCTTGGACAAAATTTCTTGAGCCGCCCCTGGCACTACCTTATTAATATTTTTGAGTTCTGATAGTACGGTGATCAAATGTCACCATTTTACATATAAAATGGTTATTTTCTGCACAATAGAACTGATTAATTACAAATTTTGCACTTTCTAATTTAAGCTTCTATATATTATTCCCTACAAATTGACATCCCTTTTGATTTCTTTCAAACAATTTTAATGAGAAAACCCTAAATTCAACAAAACCCATTCAGTAATATTGCGAATTTTCAACACTTGAAATATTGAAATTGGAACATTTACATATTAAGTTATTGTTTATTAGATACATTGTATGACAGAACACAGAATATTTATTACATTATTATCCATTGAAATATAATTGATAAAAATAGAAATCCAAACAGGAATTGTTTAAGTTCTGTGGGATGGCAATGATTGCAAATACCATTCAACCCCTGTCACTGTGACATGGTTTGTGAAATTTTTTAAATCTAGATTTAAATTTAATAAAATTTTATTTACCGCTGCCAATATTTATAAATTCAAAACAGTATGACATTAAATATTTGTTTTTTCAATAACAAAACTGTCACAATCACTGTTTCTTTAAATATCATTTGTTTTTATTATTGGTAAATTGTTAGTGAAATCATGTTATTTTTAGTCATTGTTTAGGTCAAAGTAATGAGCGCTGGAATTATCAAAGTAATATTTGTTATTTTGGGATTTATTTACTTCCTTGTCGCATAAATCTACTATTGCTAGTTTATACGCTAATTTCTCGTGTTTTGATGCATTACAATTCTCTCAACACTGTTCATATTATATATAATTATATTATATTATAGATAAGAAGAATTCGGGCGAATTTTTAACAGATCAAAGAATTATTTTTATTAGAGGCTGCTAAAACATCTAAATTATTTTTTAAATCCGGTTCAAAAGTTAATGACATCATTCCAAATATTTATTTAATGAAATATTGTATAATTTCAAAACAAATTTTCCGCGTTGAGTAAAATATTTTCAAAACCATTTATCAAAATATTTCAATATTTAAAACATATTTATTTAAAAATTTTTCATTAATAAAACTTCTTTTTTAAAAAGCTATTTTAATTTTTAATTTAAAAATTTCAACTTAAAAAATCCAATTTTAAAATTATTTAAAAGTTATTTTAATAGTCAATTATTTACAATTTAAAATTATTTTGATAAACCATTGAAATATTTAGCTCTCAGCTGAAAACACCTCACAATTTCCAACCTCAGTGATTCTGTTAGTCATTTGCAATATATACTCAAAATAGTAATAATTGTGATGAAAGAGCTTTTCAATTTTAGCCTACCACAAAGAATTTAATTTAAATACGAGATTCATCTTAAGTAATTAAGACATATAATTACTTCTAATAGCATAATAGCATAATTGTTGTTGTCAGCTATAACTAACAGACAAAGGTTTTGTCACAAAACGTGCCAAATATACTGATTTTGCAATAAGTATTTATAATTATTTTTGTCCAATCACAACAAGTCAGAATTATATTTCCTTATATGTAAATTTCAATAATTTTACACAAATATTTTAATTTTTAATTGTATTGTATATTTTTAACAACTGGTCGCTTAATATTTAACAATTTGATATTATTAATATTTAACTTCATATTTTAGAAATAAAGACTCCACATTATTTTTATCTATTTTGCCAGGTTTTAGCGTCTTATTATTTCCCTTGGATATTTTTCAATAAGACAAAAATCTTCGGATCATAAATCAAAAACTCAACAAATAAATAAAATAGACAAACAAATAAAAAATCGAGAAAAACTATATTATTGCAATACTATTATTATTAATATTTTTTACTAATGAGCAATTATTGTTAATGGGACTAGATTTTAGTACGATTCTATGATATACCTTTATTTTAATCAATTAATAACATTTATTTACTAACTGAGACAAACCGCCCAATTAATTGCTTTTAATAAATGCTACAACTTGATTCATTGGAATTTTACTCATGAACGATTTGTAATTAATATTGATGTTATAAATCATTATCCAAAATTATTTTTATAAATTTAAAATATTTTCAATTTATTTTTAATTATAAACAACACGACAAATAATAATAATAATAATAATAATAATAATAATAATAATAATAATAATAATAATAATAATAATAATAATAATAATAATAATAATAATAATAATAATAATAATAATAATAATAATAATAATAATAATAATAATAATAATAATAATAATAATATTAATAATAATAATAATAATATTAATAATAATAATAATAATAATAATAATAATAATAATAATAATAATAATAATAATAATAATAATAATAATAAGTATAAAATGATGATTGCTTGGTAGCAGCATTTATTATTTAAAACAATAAAATGATAATTTAAGCCTTTTGCTGCAAATAATGTATTTAATGAAAGAATTTTCGACTATACGATAACAAGGACTATCGTATAGTCGAAAATTCTTTCATTAAATACATTATTTGCAGCAAAAGGCTTAAATTATCATTTTATTGTTTTAAATAATAATAATAATAATAATAATAATAATAATAATAATAATAATAATAATAATAATAATAATAATAATAATAATAATAATAATAATAATAATAATAATAATAATAATAATAATAATAATAATAATAATAATAATAATAAATAATAATAATAATAATAATAATAATAATGATGTTTAAGAAACATTTCCAATTTAAATTGTTTATTTTTTCAGACTATACTAAATGAAAATGTATTAAGTACAACTAATATAGTATTTATAACTGAGGATATCACATCAATTAAAGTGAAAGGGGAAAATCTTGTGAAATATATATCGTTTTCCGATTGCTCGTATAAGTCATTGAGAGTCTTACAGCCAACCATTCACAATTCAATGGAACGTCAACTAAACAGAGGGGATGAATCAGTAACCATCATTGAATCTCGACAAAGGATAATATTCAAAACGAAATCGTCAAAAGAAACTGAAAATATTTTCTGCTCAGATTCTGAAAATGATGAATCTGAAGACGATTTTTTCCAAATTAAAGATATTGAAATGGATTTCAGCTATCTCAATAAAATCTTGCTAGCATCATCAAGTTCGAAAGATGAAGATTTCTCTCATTGCTATCCAAACGAATGTCCGGAAAACAAATACATCATAAACTATTTTGTTCCTACAGAATGCATTTCCGATTCCGAAGATGTGCAACCAAATTCTCAACACTTGTCATTTGAAACTGAAATTCTCAGTCAACAAAATGAAGAAGAAACATTTAACCGGTTGAAGTTAGAGTTGGAAAAGATCAATGAAAATCTCGCTAAAACCGAATCGGAAAATCTTGATTGTGAGCTGATTTCGGTATCAAATGACGAAAAATCCGAAATGACAAAGAATACAAAACTTCAAAGATCATTCAAAATTCCAGTATTAAAAAACAACTCGTCAGTTGTTAACATCAAAATCTTAAATGGCAATAGTAAAGTGTCGAAAATTCCAGTTCTTTCCTCAAACTTTGCAAACGGTAAAGGTCACACGATTCCGATTATAGACAAATACAAAAGTGAACAATTCAAATCGAACAATCGAATAGAAATTAATAAAATTTAAAAAAATTATTTTACTATTTTTACAAATTTCAAGAAATATTTTAATTATTATTATTGTTTGCTTAATTCTTATTAATTTTATGATGAATTTTATTTTTGTTTAAATTACTGATATATTTTATAAATATTGAAATCGGTAAGATAATATATAATTTTTTTTTTCAAAAACATTTTTTAATCGAATTTACTGTTGTACTTTGATGATTTTTGACATTTTATATTTGTGTTATTAAAATATATTTTAATTGAGATAAATATTTACGCGTTGGTCTCTGAATACAGGAAGAACTGGAAATTACTTTCACCATAAAAACATTTGCATATTAAGCGTATTGAAACTTCTTTTTTTGATAATTATAACAAAATAAAAAAATATAGCAATTAGACTGTCGAATTTCTAATAATCAGAGACATTATTAATTCAGAAATAGACAGTTATTTCATAATAAGAGTATGTGGAATGGAGAGGGGGTTATTTTTGATTTAATGTAATTGGAAAGGGTACAGTAATGCAGATTAGTTAAATTCTGACTGATTAATAGCATAATAATGTGTACCATAATTATTATTATACAGATTTGCAGATTTTATTTTATAATACATATTTTGCTAATTGCTTCTTATTTTACTATAAAGTGTCATGAGTCCAAGTAATTGTGATGCGAATGAGCAAAGGAAAGACAAAGATTACAAAGTGTTCCCTAAACAGTCTTGGTTATTTTATTTGCTAACGAGATTGGCAAGCGTCGCCCTTAATATTATTTTTTACTGCGTTCGCTAGATGTCATAGAAAGAATTTGTCTGAAATATTGTCATCGGTAATATTTGAATTATAAACATCACTAAAATGTGAATAAAGAAATTTAATATTAGCAATTAAATTTATTAAAATTTTCGTACAAATAAAAATCCTAATTTTGGCAATATATGATAAATAAATAACTTATTAAATTTTTTTGGTTTTTTATGTTTCATAATTTTCACAGTAGCGTAACTATGGGCCCGCAATTAATTTTAATTAATAAATGCACAGCTGAGAGCCGGAAATTGAAACTCCTTGTAAACTTCTTATAATTCTTGTAAAATAAAAATACAAAATTGTTGTTGATTTACGATTTCATAACATTGAATAAGACAATATTCAGTAACATTTTCATTTATAATATTTAATCAATTTTAATGCAATCCGAAAGCAATTTTTAGTTGTGGCATAAGATTGCAAATTAATAATAAAATAAAATATCAAAAATTAAACTCATTAAAATGTATTTCTCAAAAGTGAGTCGATAATTAAAAACATAAAATTATTGTCTATCAGATTGTCATTGGCTGAATGGGAGCCCATTTGGAAATCTTACAGCAGGCCCAGAACTTAATTTTCGCCTTTATATATAATTTTTTAATTTATAAAGTACCAAATCATCATAACTATTATTTAAAAGTGTTTTTAAATTTAACTAAATTTATTTTAAAATATAAGTTCATAAATTTGAACAAATAACTGGAAAGGAACGTTATAACGCAGATGCAAAATCTTTTGTTAAATACGAGTGCAGTACAAATAGGATAATTGGACTAACATTAATAGTTTATAGGCAAAAGAGGATTTATATTAAAAATCATATTTATAATTTAAATTTATATTTTTTACTTGCAATTACGAACAAATATTATTAGTACTGACAGCTGGTAGTAGAAAAATGAAATTTAAATGTAAAACTAATTAAAAATTAGAAAGATGTAAAAATCAATATTTTTCATAAATAGGAAAATACAGATAAGAAATGAAAAACAAACAGCGAATGCAATAATTTTAAATCTTTGTGGGGGTCACAGTAAAAGTGATTGTTAAAATGCAAACTAATTAAATTAAAGTTTTTTTAATATAAACCATTTCTTTTGTAAAACAAAATCACCAAGTTTGTCTCGCATGCAATTCATTTTGAAATGAACTTTTACTTTATTATTATTATTAGTTCGTTATTATTAAAAGAACTTTATTCAAATTTTACCACTGATTTCCTTTCAATTGACATTGTATTTATTTAAAAGCTTGACTATGAATCGGTAAATATATCGATGTTTTTGATATTCACGGATTTTCGGCACTGCCTTTTTCAAGTGAATATATTGTTATAAATTAAAGAATCCATGAAGTGAGCCTAGAGTTCTAATTCTACCAAAGCTTTCGGAAATGTCTACATTTGCTTTCCACAAAAATAATTTTATAAAGTTTATGATGACTTAATCCTATTTTAAGATAATTAGTTGTACTTAATTTATGGCGTCCATATGAATGGAACTAATGAAGGTTTCCTGGAGAATTAGTGTTTAAAATCTAAAAGTTCAACACTAATATTTTACAATTATGAAATGATTATGAAATTTCATCACCAATTACAGAAAAACCCTTTGCTATTTCTTTATATATCTTTCCTATTAATCTCACCAATTTCAAATTTTTCAGCAATTGTGTAAAATATATAGTAAAACAAAATTTATCTTTGGCATTTATATATCTACAATTTTTTAGTTTCTATATATTAAAATCCCGACTGAAAATTTATATTTAACTGTATTCAAAACATATAGCCATAGAAAAACCTTATTTAACTGAAAAGCTCTTTAATGACAATAATTTTAGTAAACGTTTTTGAGTATGATGTCTTTTTAACTAAAATAATTTTTTTAATATTTATCTACTTATAATTATATAGTAATAAAAATAATTTATCAATTTAATTTTTTTAATAGCGTTATATCCAGACATCGGCAATTATGATATGTGATGATCATTAGGTATACTAGTCACCCGGATACAATAACATCCATCTAGCTTGCAAATAATTATAGAAAACTTTATCTGTTCGGCTATCTATTGTTTAAAAACCAACTACAAAAATGTCACGTTAGTGCAAAATTGTAAAATCTTAGCCAAAAAAAATATGCATATATAATAGTAATTGTATAAAATCAAAGATGCTATTAATAAATTAATTTAATTTCAAAATCTGATTGTCGAACAAATGAATATTTAAACAACTTTCATTTTAACGAAATTAAATTATAAATTACAAAATTAAATTATAAATTACTAAAATAATTTTAAATATTCAATAAGTATTAATAGTTAATTTTATTTATTACAAAGAATTCAGTAACAATTATCTTAAATTTGATTAATTTAATAATAAAAATTTTACAGAAATAATAAAAAAAATAACATTCTTTCAGCCAAAGTGTATTGTCGCAACTTTTACGACGATAAATGATTTAATTTCTCATTCATAAAATTAAAATCAAATTAATTATCAATTGACTCTCTAAAATAAATCATTTTCATTAATTTCAAATTTGACATTTCACTCAGAATGGCCTATCAGAAAGAAAAGTTTTAGTTTTTTCCGATATTAGTTTGATTCTAATCAATGAATTTGATCGAAATTAGTGATTTCAATTGATAATGCACTTCAATCGTTCCATCAATTCAAACAAACATTTAATTTTAAAGAAAATTCAGAATATTTCCGTAGCAGGATATCAATGAATTTCAATTGAAAATTAATAAATATAAATAATCAAAATATAGAATTTTTAAAAAAATCAATAAAATCAATTTTAAAATTTAATTTATATTAATTTATATTAAAAAATTTGACCGAGTTCAAGTAACTCAAATTATCACGAGAATTCTTTAATACTGTAGAAGTGATTTTTATTGGTTTTGCAAGTGTTAATATTGGATGGTCAAGAAGGTTTGAACGGATTCACTGAAAATTTAAAATTTTATACATTTCTTATTAAAAAATTGATGATTTATTATTTTCTTTAAATTCAACAAATACAGTAAACCCTCCAACTGCGCGGTAGATACGTTCCACAAAAACAACGCGCAAACCGAAACCGCGCACTGTGAACCCGATTTTATATGTAATTATGGGGTTAGGTTCCAGATATTACAAAAATATTAAAAAATATAATAAAAAGTAATAAATGTAATAAAAATTTCGCCTAAATTAGATGACCCAGGTTCTTCCTTTTGTAACCGATTAAATACTAGTAACGCTTTAGTTCGAATAACAGCAGCACTAGGTGGCATTCTCTTTTGATTTTGATCTTCAATCCAAAAGCTTAACACTTTTTCTGTTTTCTCTATTATTGGATTTCGTGGTTTTTTAATGTTTTTGCAGCTAGCGATGTAGAACAAACTACTTAACTTTTAATTTTTTCGGCATTCAATTTAATCCTCCTTATGCTGGATTCGTTCATATTGTGTCTCTTAGCTAAAACAGACATTTTTTCGCCATTTTCTAATTGCTTCACAATTTCAAGTTTTGCCTCTAACGTCAATATTTTTCTTTTGCCAGCTTTTTCCATTATTATATATAAGGTGTAGAAATTATTAAAAACCTATTAAATCAAAAATCAAAAATTTTATTTATACTTACTTTATAACACTCTTTAATTGATGTAATAATTTTTTATTACGGTTATATCTAATGCACACGAATAAGATTTTTTTGAATTTAATACTAATATATTTTTAATTAAATAAACACTTGTATAAATATCTATTAATTAAAACTATGTAATTTTACATCCTAATCCTAACCACATCACTAGAAAAATGAAACTGCCTTTATTATTTTTATATAAAAAATACAGTGCATCGAAATACGATGAATCACTATTTTCACTACCATATGTATTCGTAGTTTTACGGGATTCACCATAAAAAATTAAATTGAAATGATTTTTCTTGTTAAAATAGACAAAAACAAAAAAAAACCGCGCAGCTACGAAACTTTTAGCGCGCAGATCGAAATTTTGGTATTAAAGGTTTGGCCGCGCAATTGCGAAACCGCGCAATTGTGAAACCGCGCAATTGCGAAACCGCGAAATGAAAAACCGCGCAGTTCTTATTATTTTTCCTTTCATATTTTCTTTAACACGAATTATTGGACAATATTAATAAAATTTTATTAAACACAAATAAACAAGATAAACTCTCTACAATTCATATTGACTGGAAAAGTAATTTTCTAATTCGTTTAGATCATTTTCATACGTCTCTCCGTTTAATGAATACATAAAGGACCGTTCAAATTCGGCAATTCTTTCAGAAAAAGTTATTATTTTATCAAAGAGTTCATCGCATTTGTCGAATTTTAATTCTTGAATCTGAAGCCTATTTTTGAAATCAAATGAAAAGATTTCAAAATATCTGTTTTGAATAAAAGAAATTGTGTTAAAAATAACATGAATATTATCATATTCACTCATTTGTACATTGATCAGGTTGTTAAATGTTTTATTATTCAGTTGAAGAAATTTATTTTTACTTCCAAGTATAATTTTTGACAAATTATTCTTAATGAAATAGGCGTCTTTAACCATATTATCTAGTGAAATTTCGCAAATATTTTCGTATGTTTTTATAAGATAATCTTTAATTATTTTTTTGTTTCTTAATATATTTTGAGTTCCAGGTTGATTATGAAAAGGACAAAAAATGCATGAGAATAAATAGTTTTTGTGGCAACTTTGACAAATTTTATGGTCACAACAATTTAGTATTTCTGAATTATTTTCTAAAATTTCATTGGTGCAAATTAGACATTTATTCGGGAAGTCTTCAAATATTTCCAAATAATCAAATTTGTTTTCTTTATTTGAAAAATGAATGACAACTGATTTGACTAAATTAATATTTTTTAAAATTAAATCAGTTTCTAATTTATTACAATGATATCCTTCTTCCCATAATAATTTAGTATAAAATGAATCATTTTTGGTTTCTGAGTGTGTTTTATATTGTAGAAATAATTTATTAATTTGTTTAAATAAACTATTAATTTTTTTGCACACTGACCATACATTTGAAAGCATTTTTAATTGTTGTTCATAGTTTTCAATTAAAACATTATATTCGTACAATTCATCATTGATAATCGTGTTGACCGTTATTAAATTCTTTTCAACTAATTTCAAAAAACGTATTATTTCTTCTTTATAATTTATAAATTCTGATAGATATTTGACAGATAAATTTTTAATATTTACAAAAAAATCTTTTATTTCTTTATCACAATGTTCTGAATAGGCATAGAAATATTGTTGAAAATCAGATATTTTACAAGTTTGGTAGGCACCTTGAAATGAGTTGTAAATTAAAATGTATTTTCGATAAAAACAAATCAGTTTGGAAAATATTTTTATAATATTGTTTTTCTGTTCTACTATAAAATCTTCTTTATCCTTTAGTACGGTTTCTATGATAAGATTTTGAATTGATTCTTTGACAATTAGATCTTGATTTTCATCAAATACTAAGACATTTGTAACTGAAGTACGATCAAGTGGACAGATTCTATTCACCATAAACCATTTAATTAAACACATTTTACAAAATTCGTGTTTACATATCTCAGTTAACATTGTTTTCTTTTTACCAAACTTCATTAAGCATATTGGACACTTTTCATTTGATTCATTTGTTTCCATTTCAATAATTTTTTTTTATTTTTATATAATTATTTTATATTGTGAAGCAATTTTTTTTATTGGGTAATTACAATAATTTGATTGGATAAATATATTTTAATAAAAAGTTTAAATTTATTATTTAATAATTTAAATTATATTATTTTCTATAATTAATCAAGTATTTTGGTAAAAATAATTTAAAGCTGATCTATGATTGTGAATATTATTTTCCTAATTAGAAAAAGGTAATTTGTTCTTAGTAGAAGTTCTTTTCACATTATCTTTGGCATGTCCGAATATTTACAACTCCACTTTCTAACGTGAAACATATGTTTTAACCAACAACCGACGTGTTGCTTCCTTTTTGGAACTCGTACCAACTGCAATGTCTTAAATGCACTTTATTGAGAGTAGTTTTCTTATATCCAACAAGAGGCACACTAAATAATAATCGTTGTCTTGCTTATTATTATTCATTAAATTAATAATATAGATTGTTAAAATTACCTTAATGTAGTAAAATACGACAGAACTTTCCCGCATACCTAATACTACAATATATAATACAATATAAATTTTTGTGAAAATATTTTAAAATAGTTTTAGAAAAATGTAAAAAAAATTTTTATATTTTAAAATAGAAAGAGTTTTTTATAATTCAAAATTTCTCCATTATTTACGAAATAAATTATTTGATTGACAAAGTCTTAGAGTATGCCTGGAATAGTTGACATTTTTGCAATTTCACGACTAATCGTCTAAAGTAATTTATTAATCGTCTAAACCAAAATTAAATTGAAGAAATATTTTTAATTATTTTCATATTTTCAAAATTTGAATGTCTTAAAAATTTTAAATTTAAATTAAAATATTTATTTTAAAATTTTGTACGAAACATTTTAAATCATTTGACTGACTATGCTGCAAAACTTTAAACCATTTCACAATTTACACAATTTACAAACACTTTCTTTTTAAACATCGATAAAATTTTCCTTTTTTAATTAATTTTCTAATTAAGTCTTTTACACTTTACCATTCTCGCTTCTACTTATATTCCTAACTGCGGCTAAAATTCAATCTCTAATTTTACTTCTATCTTTATATTTCAATTATTCCAATAAACTAATCAGTTTCGACTTAAACAATTTTCAATCTTGTTTTAATTGACAATTTTCTTATCATATATCCCTTGACTATCATCTGAAAATAAGCGTCAATTTATGGAGATCCAGGTTTTCTCAATTAGCTTCCCAAATTCCATTGACCATATTGTCATGATAATAACTTTTGAAAATTAAATTTGTATATTTTCTCTTATTTGTACAACTGGCCTTTCTTCCAAATAATTAACAAGTGTTTTATGATTTACGCAAATTTGTGCATTTCATTTTCTACGGGCATTTTCCAATATTTTTTCCAACAACTTTGTCCATAACTTATTTTCTGTTTTCGATTTTATTTAATTTTCCCTTATTTTAATCTTATAATTATTTTATTTTTGATAACCTCAACAAATATAATTTTGTTTTACAATATTTACTTTTCATAAAATTAGTTTATAATTTCTTAGAAAAATTGATCGAGAGTATTTTTAATGACTTGGAATTTTTTACTCAACTTAGTTTCCTTTATAAATAATAAGACAAGCACTGGTTCCAGAAAATTTTATTCAATAATGAAAAATTGTATACACACAGATAATATATTTTATTATTACATTTTATTACATTCTGCTGAGGATATCTGAATAATAAATAATATGAAAAATAATTAAAATTACCTGGGGGAAAATCGTCATGACAAACGTTATGATCTATAGGAACGCGGAGAAGAAGACAGAAGTAAAAAGAAGCGAGAGATGAGAAAGATAAATCAAACAAAAGAAAGCAAACAAGAAATTAAGATAAAGGCCATCATTAAATAGCACGTACAGAAGGGGAAAAAGAATGTCAAATTCCAAAAACAAAACAGGAGAAAATTTATATCTTGACAGCTTGTCACAGAAATTTGAAAGTTTAAGAAGAGTCAGCCTAACAAAAAAGGGAAAAAGCAAGACATATCTCGACATCTGTCAGAAATAAAGTAGGGACAGTGGGAAATGCAAGAAGGAGAAAAATGGAAAAACAAAATTATCTCAAGTGCTGCAAATGTAACGAAAGGGAAAGATACATAAACCAGAAAGAGTTAAAAAGTGGAGAGTTCAAAAGTAAAATAAAAAGAGTTAAGAAGTTATAGTCGAGGATAAATTTGAATTTGAAATAAAACTTAAATTAGTTAAGAGATATTTGATTGGGAGGATAACGAGAATCTTTGTAAACTTAATATAAAGGTGGAAAGGAGTGAATAATTGTGGTCAAAGCAATAGATCAATCGAGTAACGTATTCCTGTGATTAAATCGATTGACGATTAGTGATTATTATTGTTAGTTGTGAATTGTACACGGAGAGCTTATCTTCACGTAGTGACGTAATAACCTCTGGATAATTATTTATATTAGAGTTGATTGGCTGTAATTTCAACTTCTACAATCTATTGTGAATATTAATAAAGGTTATTTTGTTCGAAATTGTAAATTTGTGAATTGATAACACACGCTTGGAATCAGAAACGTAATTGTTGATTTTATAAACCTTACACATTTGGTGATCCCGACGTGATACAAGGTCAGTGAAAAGGTTATTGAAGTGTATTGAACTAAACTCGGGAAAACAATTTGTGATAAAGAAATAATTACTGACGTTGAGTGTAAAAAGATAAAATATTAATTGTGCTAATCGATATAATTTAAGAAGCACGAGTAAAAAGGAAACCACGATGAGTAGTGAAGATTTGTCAGTTTCAGTTATTAAAGAAAATAATGATTTTGCCAGCTGTCAGGGATTGCCAGTCGAACAATATGGAGGAGATTCAGTTATGTTTGTTGATTTTATGAGCGACTATTATATGTATGCAACGGCTTATAGATGGTCTCAAGCAATTATGATTCAGAGATTACCATTATATCTTAAAGGAGCAGCAAGAGAAGTTTTGCAGCAGATCGGTAAGAAATTAATTGGCAACGATTAAGCAAAATTAAAAGACGCATTGGGTGGTAAACTTATTGGAGGAGACATTAAAAGATTAATGCGCCAAATATTTTATAACTGAGTCCAAAATCCAAATGAAACAGTGAGCGAATTTGCGTATACTTTGTCGACCCTTGTCAGCAAATCTTTTGAAGAAGATTCCAAACAACCAGGATTAGCCCAACAAATGCAGGAACTAATGCAAGACCAATTTCTGTCAGGAATCAACAAAGAAATAAAGACGCGATTATGTTGTGTAGATTATGATAATTTTGATGAATTAGTTAAAAAAGCAATGAAAATTGAATTAAATCTAAAGAGTACTAAAGACAAAGCTAATGCATTTGCGATAATTCCAGTTAAAAGAGAAAGATCAATCACACCAATACAAAGCAGTTGGGAACCAGAAAATAAATCCCAACGATCAAAGAGCCCATCACCAAAATGGAAAAACGCAGGTCAATGTAAATAAATCAAGCCCAAGTCTACTAGGCACTGAAAGATCTAGAGTTATTCAATGTGAAAATAGTAAGAAAATTGGTCATTATACAAACCAATGTTGGTTTAAAAATAATTCTGAAAGAGCACCCAGGAGATTGATTACAGATTGGCGTAAAGATGATGTGGGAAAAATTTTCGGAGAGCAGATCCTGATGTTAAATCGAATTTTAATGAGGTGCAATGTTATCGTACCGTATTTATTGCCAAGATTAGAAAATTTGCTACAGAACCGGACGCAAATTCCCAGAAATTAACAGAAGCATTAAAAAAGTTAACGAAAATACCTTTGAGTCTAACAAAAACTAAAACGAACTTTGTGCAGAATGTCATGAAGCCAGTATAGATAAGCGAAATATATTCAAAACCCTCAAGAAAGAATTTGGCCAATCGCTACGAAAAAGTAAATGATTAGACCCGATATTCATCAAAACAAATGCATCAGACGGCACAAAATCCGATTATAAAATTGAAGTATACGAGAAAGTGCACGAGCTAAAAAGAGAAATAATGCACAAGTGTGAAGTTTGGGCAGTGGAACTTCGATTGATGGGCCGAGTGTTGGGAGATGACGAATGTTTGGTAGATTGTGGATTGATCCCCGGTGTTGAAAATGAGATACAAATTATGAGCATGATTGCCTATGAGAAAACAGTCAAATGCGATGTTGACAGAATCAAATTAGAATTAAAGGAAGCATTGTTCAAAGAAATTACAAAATAATATTTTGAGTTTAGAACTTGAATTGGAGGATAAATTAAAAATCTTATAGTGTGTTAAACCCTATGTGGATTTTAAAAATATAGTAAAATGATAAAGACACTCCTTCGGAAATTTGGACAAGAATTAAGAGAAGAAGGAGTTTATATTGAACCATTCATAGTATTGTTAAAGATAAATGATCAAGGAATAGAATATAGACGAATCAAGAACCGTTGCAAAATTTTACTAATGAGATAATTGCGATAAAACAATTGGAATCAAAAGGAGCATAAAGAAGTTTTAAAATTGAACTACGAGATTTGGAAGATAGAATAATGGATAATTATGATGAGATGCGCGAGGAACAAGAAATGAAAAACGATGAAATAGAACATGAAGCTGAAAAAATTCCTGATGAAAATGAAATGAAAACTGATGAAAAAGTGAGACATATATGACAGAAATGGCAATTGATACTGCCATTGAAGAAAAAACGCAGAAGTCTGTACGAAGAGACTTCGAGAGGAGAGATCAGAGTAGCTCAGAGAAAACTGAAAAGTTGTACATGTTCTAGTAAATTAATTATTTGGTAAGTCAGCAGAGAAAATACAAGCAGAAAAATATGTGAGGAAAATTGCAAAGAGTGTAGTGTTGACACATGTAAAAGAAAATATGGAGTTTTGCGATGATGGGGTAGTAACCGATAAAAACTAAGTGCTTGTTTGAAGCTTAAAGAAAAGAATCGATCGTTAAAGTGATGAAAACTGTCGGTAAATTAGTATTTTGTCATTTGTTGGGCTGAATTTTAATGGAAGCAATGCACGGAGTCAGAGTCAAAGTTAGATATATCAAAAATAATTATAAACCTACTAATATATTTACCATTTTATAATAACTTTCTACATAATTAAATTTATCAATTAGCAGCGTCAGCTTCTTTAGAGGTGATCGAAAAAATGTCGAAGAAAAAAAAATGTCTTACCAATATTTTATATTCGTCAACCAGTTTGGAGCGATATCATTGAAAAAGTTAACTGGAATCGAAATGAAAACGAAAGCGATGATCTATTCAATAAAAGGTAAAACGCTATAAAATACAGTTCTTCTTAAAGTGCTGGTCCGCGGAACTTTACTATGTAAAAATGTTAACCTAATATAAAATTAGCCAAGCATGCACTAACATAAACTTCATGACATATTTAAGATCATTAAAAAAGAAAAATAATTAATTACATTTTCATCGGTCCTTGTACCAATGGTATATTTTTCTACCGATCATCAAAACTGAAAAATCTTGGAAGTACTGATATAATTAATTAAATCATAAAGTTATTTAATTTGAAATAGGGTGAAACCAAAGAAAAACGTTGTTTTATCTCCACATAGTATACTATTCGCAACCTATCTGATGCTTTAATCCATCAAACGGAATAACTTTCTTTTGCTTTTGTTAAAAAATATTCTTATCAAAGAAATCTAAAGTTATTTAGAAAAATAATATTTTAAATGTTTTTAAACTTTATATTTAAAATAATGATATTATTTTTTAATAAAATTGATTTCTCAAAATATTTAAGATTTATCAATAATAACAAAAACGATAAAAAAATTCAGTTGTTTACATCAGAGCTCCGCAAACTTTTCTCACCCGCGGCACACCTAAAGACTTAAAAAAATTTCGCGGCACACCACAAACAAAAATTTTTAAAAATTTACGTGATAAGAAATGCACAAACAGAAAATGTATTTTTTTTTATTTGATAAATTTATTATCGCCGTTAACAACTATTTTTTATTTATAACTATAACTAATATGAACAATCACTAATGAGATACCTGTGCTTGTTTTAAGGAACATAATAGTTTTATATTGGGCTTAATATTTGAAAGAGCAACTCGAAGTTCTTGGTCAAGGCCCTTCAAGCACGACCGCTTATCATTTTTTATTAAAACTAGAGTTGAAAAACTTTCTTCACATATGTACGTGGTTGAAAATGGGAGCAGAACTTCAATAGCCTTTTCGGAAATTCGAAGATATTCTTCCTTAACCGCACTCCAAAACGTATCCAATGGAACGTCGGAAAATTTTATTTTTAGCGTCCCATCGTTTCTCAAGTCAAAAAACTCGTCTTGAATTTGAAGGGAAAGAGCTACTGTAGAATTTTCGGCATTCGCTGAAAAAGGATTTCGAATCCAATCGTATTGGTCTGTATTAATTATGTGAAAGTATTGTTGAAATTTCTGTTGTAGCAATGTTAAATGTTGTTCGGCCAAACGCAATATGATCTGCTTGTTTTTTCCTGCTTGTGCAATCCTTCCAATCGTCTGGTTGGTTCTTTGGTACATTTCTAGTGATCCTAGTTGTAACTCCGATTGCCAAAGATCAAGTTTCTGTTTGAACCCGTTCAATTTGTCGGAGCATAAACCCTATATTTTTTCTTGGGTAGGCATTGCGCCGCGGCACACCTAGCATCACCTCGCGGCACACCGGTTGCGGAGCTCTGGTTTACATTATAACATCAGCTAGAAAAGGAATATTTCTAAATGAATAAACTCACAATTTTCAATCATAAAATATTTTTAACAAGCATTTCAAAAGTTTATTGGAATTAATTCCAAATATTAATTTTTTAATAATAAATAAATAATTACTGTAAATAATAAAAATAATTATATATAAATATAAATTATTTATAAATTATGTATTAAAACTCAAAGATGATTTAAAAAGTTCTTCAAACCACGCCATGCTTTGTTTCTTTATTGTTTTTAGTCAACCACTAAAGTTGAAAGGATTAAAATGATACATTTTATCTATAATTAAATTTTAAAAAATGTAAAGCATTTAAACAAATTTTTTTAGTTACCGCCAATTTGATATTTAATATTTATGAATTGCAACACAATGAAACTGAATAACGATTAACTTAAACCACACGGAATTTAATCTTGAAAGTTTACATCAAAATAGTTAACTAACGTATTTTCTAAAATTTTATGATTAAAGAAAAAGGTTGCACTTATAAAATTATTGCTTGAAATATGATTGAAATAAGAAACATGTTTCTATGACAGTATTGATATTCCAGATCACAATTTATCAAATTATCATTGTGAGGTGTTTTAAGCTGAGAATTAAATATTTCAATGATTTATTAAGATAATTTTAAATGATAAATAAGGGACTTTTAAATAATTTTTAAATTGAATTTTTAAAATTTTTAAATTGAAAAATTAAATAAGCTTTTTAAAAGAAGTTTTATTAGTAAATAATTTTTAAATAAAATATATTTTAAATATTGAAATTTTAATAAATGATTTTGAAAATATTTTTTTCAACGCTGAAAATTTGTTTGAAAATTATACAATATTTCATTAAATAAATACTTGGAATTATGACGTTAACTTTTGAACCTGATTTAAAAAATAATTTAGAAGATGTTTTAGCAGCTTTTAATAATCATAATCAAAATTTATTTACAAATTATGAACATTAATCAATAAAGATATATTTAAACAAATAGATTATTAAAATATTACATTTATAAAATTAAATATATGTTTAAAACATGCATACAAAGTTTCTTGTTACTATCTTTATTATTAAACTAAATTAAGGAAACTTATCAAATGTCAACATATCAGAATTAACTCTCATTTAAATCCAATGATATTCAATGATACTTACATAAAATTACTATGCTTACCATTCATTGATCATATTTCAATCAATGTATTAGCTGTTATTATTATAATACTTGCTTTTCCCTGGCTTCTCTCGGGATATATTCAAACTCATTTTTCATTATAAATAATTTTATTCATTCTGTTATTTCAAATATTTTTCAATATTTAGCTATATACAATATATTTAGTCTCTTGTTAATCATGGGCGATTATGAAAAATATTGAGAAATATTCTATTATCACGATATATTTTAATTAAAACTGACCAAAATTAAGCAAAATGAAATTATTAATAATTAAAACAATACATTAACATAAAACACTATTAAATGAAAAATTATATATAATTTTAGGAAATATTAACTTTATTGTAATTCATTTTCATACTAATGGATGTAAGACTAAGGTGACCAGATTTTTAGATGGGCAAAGTAGGACAACTTTGAAGGAGCGGGGTATCAACAAATATTTTCATACAGAATAAAATTAATATGATAATATTAATATGATAATATAAAAAATTGTATAATATTTTATTCCTTGACATATTTTTTATTCATTTTGACGCGGGATAAATCGTGAAAAATCGGGACTGTCCCGCCAAAAGCGGGACGTCTGGTCACCTTATGTAAGACTCTTCTCCAAAAATCCTCCATTGTTGTTCTGTATGCAACCCTAGGGCATTTTTATTATTTTTTATATATGTTGTATAGTTAAATAGAAATAACTTTTGAGTTAACTTTGAGATCATTAGGAAAGATTCAAATTTATTATTTGTCGGAAATTTAATTCTCTTCCATTTACATAGATCTTGCTAATTTTAAGTTTTACTTACCGGACAATTAAAGCAAACTCGTTAATTTAATCTGAATAATATAAAAGTTAATTGAGTTTCATGCTAAAAAGAAATTAAGAGTTTTTAACTAAGAAAATTCATGATTTAACTCATGATGTTATAAAAATATTTTTAAAAACTTTACTATAAATTTACAATGATAAATAGGAACATGTCAAAAGCATTCTATTATTTTTTATTCTTCTTTTTAATCAATAAATAAATATATATAATTTGAAGTTTTTAAGATTCATTTGTGTGAGGCTATTTCTAAACTTTTGCAAAAATACTGCACTTCATTTGGAATTTTATAACTTTTTGGTGCTTTTAACTAAATCAAATCTTTTATTATTAAAGTAAAGCATTTGAAAACATTCATTCAAAGCCTTGAAAATTGAAACCTTGAGTCATTGTTTCAACTAAGAAATTAACAATAAAATAACTAAAATTTTATATAAACTAATTTTTCCAAATGAATAAAAGTGGAGAAAATAATTATTTGATTTTTTTTACTTAATAATTAGATTTTATAAGATTAAAAAGATAAATGAATATTTCTGTCAGTTTAATAAAGTGGTACTTATAACCATTATTGACTATGACAAGTTAATCAAATTTTATTTGAGTTTTCAATCAACAATTTTACTTTAACATTTTTATTGTTTTAGATTATTAGATTTTAATTAATTTCGTGAAAATAATTTTTGTTATTCTGCTGATTTTTAAATTATAAACAAATTAATATTTTTAGAATTTATAATATTACATTTTAAATCAGCAATTATAGTAAAAATAATCGTTCTTTTTGTTGAAAAGAGTGCTATAAATTTATCAATTGTCGAAATCTAAATGAAGATAAATGAAATTCTAATGGGAAAAAAATTAAAGATAAACAAAAAAAATGATTTTAGTGATTCGAAAGAAAATGGCTGAAAAGAAAGGTTTTTCATATTCATTTTATGTAAAATCTATTTTGATTTAATGTGATGCAAAATTTTGATTTTTAATTTTTATTCAAAACAAATAAAATTCAACAATTCTACAAAGCGTCATAATATTGAAAATCAAAATATGGATATATTTGACATTTTTATTTTAAATCTATTTGATTTTCTTATCTTTTCTAAAAATTATTAAAAATTATGTTATCATAAATTTACATATTAAAATATTAAAATTGATCTATAGTAGTTAATTTTGATTAATCATTCTGATAATATCGATTTAAAAGTACACTAATCAATATTATTCATTAAAACAAATTATTTCGTCTAAATTTAATTTTTCACAGAATATATTCATTGAAAAAATTTTCAATTGCATCACTATATTAAAGTATTACAATGAATACAATTATTTTACTTTTTACTTGTTTTACATAAAATTTTTATTATAAATGTTTTGAAATTTATGTAACAAAATAAATAACCAGTGAAATATTTGCATTTTTAACAACTACAAAAGAAAATCAATTGTTTAATTTTGGTTTCTGTCTGTCGAACATACTATTTGTTTTGTAATTTTTAGAAAAATTAATTTTTCAATTTATTTTTTTTGACAGACAATTCAATAAATACATTTATCTATATTTTAGCATACTGTGCGAATAGTCATCATTTCCTAGTCAATCACTTAAAGAAGATCATTACAATAAAAGTCATAATTCAATAATCACTGTATTAGAGATTCAAAAGATTCCCATTACAAAAATGTCTTACTCGTTTCAACAAACTGTTTTTCAGGTTTAATTATTGCTTTTATCAAAAATCTTTCAGTAAATCTATCATTTTTGTCCGAAAATTGTGATTATTCATCATCCTTTTACCTTTTGATTTGTTTCTTGTGCAAAAAAATGGACATTCCTATTGCTATATGAAATTGAATACTTTGCTATAAAGTAGTGACATATGATATCAGTAGATGGATATGTCCCTTCCACACCATGGCCCATCCACACTACTACCCTCCCCCCTGGAATTTTTTTTTAAACTCGGAATTTTATAACGAACATAAAATTATATAGTCTATATATAGAAAAAATGCATAGTTTCTATGGAAAATGAGCTCCAATGTCTCTAACTTCAACATTAAATGCCATAATTTAACATCATTCATATATTATCAAACATAGAACCTCTTATATTATAGAAATAAAATCATATTCTTCAACTCACGGTGGGACAATGAACAAAAGCTTTAATAAATTACTTCGAAAAATAATTTTAAAAATATGAAAGTACTTTATGTGAAGGTCACACCACTTGGCATAGAAATTTTTTTGATAATGTACTTTAAAGTGAAGGTCACACACCTTGACTTAGAAAAAAATTTGAAAAATAAAAATGCCTGGATAAATTTGAAAATTTTAAGGTCACAACACTTAGAAATTTTTTATATAAAAATACTTGGAAAAAATCAACAAATTACTAGAAAAAATTACATGGAATATTTACAAAATATTTCCAAATCACAAGAGCCCCAAAATAAATTTCCCAACTCAAAAAATTTCCCAAAATTTAAAAAGTCCCGAAAATAAATTTCCCAAATTTTCCCAACTCAAAAATTTCCCAAAATTTAAGAAGTCCCAAATTATTTTCCCCCAAATTTTTCCAACTAAAAAATTTCCCAAATTTTAAAAAGTCCCAAAATTATTTTTCCCAACTCAAAAATTTCCCAAACTTAAAAATACCCAGAAATTATTTTCCCCAAATTTTCCCAACTCAAAAATTTCCCAAAATTTAAAAAGTCCCAAAAATAAATTTCCCAAATTTTCCCAACTCAAAATTTCCCCAAAATTTAAGAAGTCCCAAATTATTTTCCCCCAAATTTCACCAACTAAAAAATTTCCCAAATTTTTAAAAGTCCCAAAATTATTTTTCCCAACTCAAAAATTTCCCAAAATTTAAAAAGTCCCGAAAATAAATTTCCCAAATTTTCCCAACTCAAAAATTTCCCAAAATTTAAAAAGTCCCAAAAATAAATTTCCCAAATTTTCCCAACTCAAAAATTTCCCAAAATTTAAGAAGTCCCAAATTATTTTCCCCCAAATTTTTCCAACTCAAAAATTTCCCAAAATTTAAAAAGTCCCAAAAATAAATTTCCCAAATTTTCCCAACTCAAAATTTCCCCAAAATTTAAGAAGTCCCAAATTATTTTCCCCCAAATTTCCCCAACTAAAAAATTTCCCAAATTTTTAAAAGTCCCAAAATTATTTTTCCCAACTCAAAAATTTCCCAAAATTTATAAAGTCCCAAAATTATTTTTCACAAATTTTCCCAAAATTTAGAAAGTCCCAAAAATAAATTTCCCAAATTTTCCCAAATCAAAAAAAAAATTCCCAAAATTTCCCAAAGAAAAATTTTTAAAGGTACAAAAAATTAAAATCTAATTTTGTTCGCTGCAAAAAAGGAATTTCACATTGTTAATAAGGTCTTAATTGAAAACTTGAAATCCGAAAAATAACCACCAAATCTCAGCTTAGGATCGCATAGTTCTAACTTCTGTGTAATTTTGTAATTTGAGATTAAATCCAGTCATCAAATAACAGAAAATTCTGAACCAGCATTAGCTTTGTTTTCATTGCTTCAAATGTTTTGATTTCTATATATTTTTCATATTTAAAAGATCAAAAATTCAAAAATAAATTTTTCTCTATAATCATCAAATAATTTTAAAATCAGGAAAATTACAAAAACATATTTATTTTAACTTATCAACATTTCAAATTTGGATAATTTTGTATGATTGAATTGAATCGATAGGCCGCCATCTAAAGGTATAATTTATTTTGCAGCAATGATCAAATGGGCCGGAGTATCAAACAGTATATTGCTCAATAAGATCCTAAATGATTGTAAATACTCGAATAAATAAAAAAAACATTTACATTATTTCTATTTAGAGTTTTAAACAAATCTTCGTCATTAATTAACTTAATAGATTCAATAATAATCATTATCATACGCAAGGTATTGGATTTCATGACATGAGCAACTTTTTGAACATGAACTGAATCCTAAGTATCCAACCAGCTGTCGTTATCAGTCACCTATTGCCAAAGATGCATAACATAAGCCTAATTCTTTGACAAGAACCACTTCGGGAACAGTAGTTACATTGATAACAGAATCTACCATTTGATTCCAAAACTTTGACTAAAATTTCAAAGAAAACCTTGGTCATTCTATGGTAACAAATGTTTCAGATTTATGGACTTCCTCACATACTTGTGCAGCAGCCTTTAACAATATCTAACAAACAATGAAAACATCAAATAAAATTTTTAATACCCTACGGATTATCTCACAAAACGACTCACTCATTGAATTCTGATGATCACCTTGTGATGAATTAGGTTGTCCATCATAGAAAGTTTGAAATCTTTTATTTGTTCGATCAACAAAAAAAATGATCCGAAACTACAAAATCTCCAGGTTTTGTATGACTTTGCAAACCACCACAACTAATGATTACAATAATGTGTGTACATTTAAGACTTTTCAATGCACAAAAATTAGCACGATAGTTAATATTTGTAGGGTTTATTGTGTGATTTTGATTATATCTATTGACGAGAACACTTTGAAACGTTTTTGAAAATATTCAATTTGGTCAATCCGATGCAACCAATTATGCAAATCTATTCAAAAGGAGTAATTAAAAATTTTGATTAAGATAATTCAATACCATGCTTTAATCGAGACCATTTGTATACAAATAAATTTATGTACAGGTACATAAATACTACTTAAATTTGTTTCAATTAACCAAATTGTAATTTGACTAATTGAATGGCGGTAAAAATCTTAAAACTCGAATAAAAACCAAAGTGCAGTGTGGAAGTTTATGGAAAATTGAATACGACAGACATTTATCATTTGGGATGATTTTGAAATTATATATATATATATAGTATATATATATATATATATAAATAACATTTGTGATCATATCTGATATGACTAAAGTTTTGTAAAATATTGTAAATATATATATATATATATATATATTTATATATATTTCATTAAAAGCATTATTAAAAGTTATTATAGTAGGGTAACATGTGGACCCGGGAACAAAGAACTATTACATAATCGACGACGTCACAAAGAGAATTACGTCATACCCCTTACCCCCGAAGACGGAGGTTTTTAAATTACATAACAAAACCATAATTTAAATAAAGCCCTATTACATAACATAACAAAGACATATTACATGACAAAGACATTTTAACAAAGACATAAATTTAAACAAAGGACTATTACGTAACAAAGACATTTTAACAAAGACACATGACTCATCATACTTTTTAAATATATTACGTTGCGGTATTTTAAAATTTAAATATATTTTAAAAACTTATTTTGACGCTAAAGTTGACAGAATAAAATTATTGCACATACTTTGCACATACTTTGCATTATTATTATTATCATATATAGTTTGAGTCTATCCCACAAGATATTCTGTCCCCCTAAAGGTAATGGTCACAAAGGTACTACTCACAAAGGTACTGCTAAAAATATTCAAGGCAAAACTTTCACATATTATTACACACACAATGCATAAAAAATATTATTTAGTGTTCTAGCGGGCACATAGTTTTGATCATGCAAAATGTTAGTGTTACTATCATTATATTATATTGTCTGATGGCTCATTTTAAACCCCACTGCAAGACCCTTTGAATGAGCTATAGATATATTTATTATCATTATTACTTTTAAAGATATAATAATTGAGGACCAGCATCTTTTTCAAAGTTAAATTATTATTATTTTTCAAAATTTTATTAGTGTTCTAGCGGGCACATGGTTTTGGTCATGCAACAAGTTAGCGTTCCCATCAGCCGATTTTATTATACAATAGCTCATCTTAAAGTCTAGTGCAAGATCTATCTAAAGATATATAGATATCATTATTATCATCATTATTTATAAAGATATTAACGCCCGCACGAAAGATGTAATTATTATTATTATTATTATTATATATATATATATATATATATATATATATATATATATATATATATATATATATATATATATATATATATATATACTCCGAGTTTATCCGACAAGATATTCTGTTCCCCTATGGGTACTGCTCACAAAGGTATTGCTAAAAATATTCAAGGCAAAACTTTAACAAAGAAATTCTAAATATTATACTTTAAATATACACTCAAACTAAAATTTATTTACTCATTCACATTCATCATCTCCACATTTCATAACATTTTCAACAACATGATCTATACAATCGTTATTTACACGCGGTTCATTATCCGTAAATTCCTACATAGTTTCATCAATTTCTTGAATGCTTTCCTCATCATCTTGAGTGTTTTCTTCATCAGTTTCATCAAATCCCGAATCTTCACTCTCTGCTACCCAGTCTATATTTAATGCATTTGTAACAGATAATATATCCTCAATTTTCACACCAGATATTTCTGCTAATTTTTCCAATAAAAGGTTCATTACAAATTCTAAATATTAAATAATTCGATAATTAACTAATCATATTAACCTTTTTCTGTAGTCATTATTAGCATTTTAAAACTATAGTGTATATTTGTTTATAGAATGTCTTTGTTAATATTTTTTGTATTAATATAGAAAATAAGTGAAAAACAAATATGACTAAATACATTTATTAAATACATCAACATTTATTAAAATATCTGTGAAAGTCTAGCAGACATAATTTTTCAAATTGGAGAATACACATCATTATTATCAACTTTATATCCTTGGATTGAAATTGTTATATACCAATTTTCGTTTTCTTTGAAGCTGATTTCATCAAAGGTATCATAAAATCTTGCATATCGGTTGTTGAAAAATGCATATTGATTACATGATAGATTCGTATTCAACCGTTTGAAAACCTCATCAATAGATTTAATATCTATCATTGAAAGTGTGCCGGATAAGAATTGAAATTGAGTAGGAATTAGCTTGATCAGTGACACCAATTTCATATTGATTTCTTCTTTTAAAAAATACATTTTATAGTTGTGGAACATTTGAACAGGTTGTACAAGTTCTGGAACAACTTTTGGTTTTTCAGTGCTTGAAATTTTCTTTGTCATCGCGAATTATGATTAAAATGAAATGGTACAGGATTTTTATACCTATGACTATTGTTTATCATCCAATCAGATTGCAGCATGTCTTTGTTTTAATTGCATTCAAATTGCATTATTATTATTATTATTATTATTTCTATTGTTGGGTTTTCAGTTAATTTAAGTCGGTTACCTCTGACTCCTCCTGTCCTTTAAATCAAGACAATAAACGACCCAACGTATATTGAAATCAAAATATATTTTCTCTCAATAATACACAATCAATAATAAATAGTCCAACAGTTCGAGTTTGACCGATTCTTTGCTCGGTGCTGATGCTTTGATAAAGATAATATTCACCTTTTATTTCCTTAGGTTAAGCACGAGTTAATATTTGAATAGGGAATATTCGTACACAAGCATTCAATAAATGTTTTATATTTTAATCTTCAATCATTCTTAAATATATTTAATTTATTATTTTAATTTATAATTTTATTATTTACTTTAATTATATTATTTAAATCTATTTAAATCTGGAAATTAAATACTTCTTCAATTTAATTACTTTCATAATATTGATGTGCGCACACAGACGCGAATGATTAGAAATTTTTGTTTGTTGAGTTTTGTCGCGTCTGTGTGCAGAATTATGGTGATAATGATGAGCGTACACAGACGCGAGTAATAGGTATGTCATATTTTTTATTAATTAGTTTTTGTAATTTTGAGTTATAGAGTGGCAAAATTGATTTATTTTTCTGGAAGAATATAATTTGTTTTACGAGGAGGATTTTTGGATGTTTTTTAAAATGGGGTTTGATCGTGTCATTGGAAATGAATTAATACATGATGATGATGTATATTCTTACAAATATAAAGTAGAAATTCAAAATATTTTCAATAACAAAATTCGTTCATTTGATTTCCCCAAATCTGACAATTTCAAAATAAAAAACTCTTGTACATTTTCTAGTATCATCCAAGATTTCGAAAATCTTAAAGAATCGTCGGAAAATGTTATTAAATCATCTGGTGAATATTATGACACTTCTATTAGACCAGGTGTTGACAGAATAATTGCTGCAAAAGATAGTGCTATATATGCTGCTGGAACTTCGTTTAGAATTACAAGTCAAACCATAGATTTTTGGTCAAATGCCACTAATAGTTTTGTTCATCGTTTCATGTCAAAGAATAATAACGCAGAATATGGAACTACCGAAAAAAAGGAATATGATATTCTATTTAATCGAGCTCTTAAAACGATTAACACAATTCAAATGTTTGCTAGTAAAAGTGTTGAACAATTATCCAATGTTTTGAATTCAATATACGATCAATTAGTGATAAAAAAAACAAAGAATGGGTGAAACAATATTATGATGACTTCACAGATGAAATGATAACAGTTGTGTTGGATTATATTTCTAAAGTTAATAAAGAAAGTCGGCTTCTGGGTCTTAATGTTTTCTGTAAACTAGTATATTATCCTCATTGTTTGAGAAGGTGATTTTTATATTTTTATATGTTTAAATCTGGTGATTACGCAATCCTATCCTAGATTGTGGTACTGAAAATATCTCGTTCAAGTTATAAAAATTGAGATATGATTGATAAGTAATTTCAGTATCGACTAATTTAACTCTCTTCGCTTTCATACTAGCCTTAGAGCCTAAGATACTATAACATATTGGACTCAAGAAACCCCATTCACTGTATCCAAGTCCAACTTTCGCGACCCCAATATTTCGCTAGGCGACCCTAAATGGGGTCGCGACCCATAGTTTAAGAAGCCCTGCTATAGAGAATTACTCTATATAGTTCTTTTTATTAGTTTACAAAAGATATGTCCCGTATAAAAATAATGATTACAATTCGTAATTACATTTAAAAAAACTATATTCAACAAATTAACGCTACACTACAGCTATTATTATAAAGCTTAAATAAATCTATATAAGCAAATCTAAAATCCAAATCCATTAAATTTTTACACACAGGTAAGTTTGTGTGTTCATGTACTATAATTTTATCGATTTTTTTAGATTATAGAAACTTTTATATTTCGGATTTAGGTGTATACCTAAAATATATTTAATCAAACAACTTTCAAACGTTCTGGAGTCTACAGGCAACAAAATATGTTACATGCCAGAAAACATAGATGCCTGTCATTAAAATTCAGTTTCTACTTGTGTTTCTGAATGTTTTACAACCAAAGGTTACCTAACAAAGTAATGAATATAGTAGAGTTTGACTCCAACCTTTGAAAAATAAAGTTTTATTAAAGATATACTATACAATTTTAATAATATAAGGTTAGAAGCATACTTTCACATCATAAAAATGAAGAAGTAGACGAACAAATTTTTAATATCATTTTATTCTTAATTTCAACATCTAAATTGAATAGAATCGTTAATTTTATTTTTATTTTCACTTCTAAATGAAGATAAATCTCCTACAACGCGGTTGATACGTTCCGAGAAAACGCCACGTTATAAGAAATTGTGTTGTAGAAGATATGAAAACCGTATACACCAAACACCATTGAGATACATTCTCTATAGTGGTGGTTGGCGTGTAAAGCAATTCACTCACCAATTTACCAATTAATCATCTTCATCAATTTATAATGAATTGCTTATATTAATGAATGTTTTTTGGAAATTTATTTTAGCCATTTTAGAAATGGCTTTCAGGTAAGATATTTAATTTTAAGTAAATTTTAAGTCTTGAATTTTGATCCATATAGATATGAGATCATTATTCAAGTTCTTAAATTTTACTTTTAGTCAACATTATAATTATACATTATTTTTAATTAATTTTCAGGGATTTTTGATATTTTATGACATTTATTTTTATGACAAGTATTTTGGAATATTTTCGAAAAAATGTGTGTCAGATATATATTAAATTATAATTAAATAAATGAATTACCAAAAATATATATTTTTCTAAAACATTTTGGGAAAAATCCCCGAATAATAAAAATAAAATAATTTTTGTAATTTTTTTTCTGAGCTCAATATGAGGAGTTTCTTTCAGGAAAGCAAATCTGAATTAGAAAGACATTGAACCAAATTCATCTGCTCTTGAAAATTTCATTAAAAATATATTTTTAAAAATTTTCAGTGATCTTTTTTTATTTAAAAATTGTCTAAAATAGAATTATTATAGAAACGTATGTATTTGTATGTATTTTTTAGTATGTGTTGCGCTTGTGTGTAGCTTTTAATTTTTCTACCGCTTTTCAAATTTCTATAGTATAAGATGTATCTGACTGCACTCTAAATGAGAACATCAACGTGAAATCAAAGTAAGTAAGTATGTTTCTATAATGTAAGATTATTGATTTTTTTGTTATATTATAGGAAACGGTTCTCAGTGGCGTTTGGTGTATAAACCGTTTTGTACTGAAAAGGCGATGTAAAAGTACCGTGTTGTTGTATAAGATGTACATTATCTGAATCGCTTTGCAGCGAACCCGTGTTACAAAAGTACCGAGTCGTAAGAAGTTTACCTGAAATCAAATAAGACCAAAAATAATCATTAATACCAAACATAAATGTATGATTTTAATAAAATAATAGCGTATTAAAAAAGAAACATTATAATCTTTTGTTGAATTATTTTAATATTTAATATTTAAACAGCCACAACATTATTCTGGTATTAAAATTATAAATAATTTCGAGATAATAAATAAATAAAAACGGAAATTAATAATAATTTGTTCATCAATCAGACCGGTCTGTAAATGTCAGCAACTATTGAGAAAAATTAAAACAAATGGTATGTTAAAAATATAATTATATAATTGCCTAAAACTCACAAATATATTTAAAAAATACATATATCATTTACCGTTAGCAATAATAAAATTTAGATATTGAATTATACGTTGGTTAATATTGCTACTCGGCAGGTCCAACTCATGTTCTCTCAATATATAAAATTGAACACTAAAAATTTTATTATTACTACAAAATCATAATTTTTTCAATATTCACTGACACAATAAAAGCTTTCACATGACTTTTATGCAAGTATGACCATGGCTAGCTAATCCTGTACTATTTTCTAATCTTTCAAGTCCTGGCTGAATTGAGAGCAAGAGACATCGGGGACATCGGGGACATTGGTATTTTATTTTACTTTTTTTATTTATTTTTTCATTTTTTTTCATTTTTATTTTTATGTTTTTAGTATCAAAGAGAAGTCAACACAAAATCAACCAAACTACAAAGTAAATGAGAAACACAAAGATAAAAAAGGTTTAACTAAAAAAATAAAAAAGCCATCACAAGGCATAGGCAGTACAGTATCACCACCAAAAAAAAACAAAAGAAAAAAGAAAAACAAGAAATAATAAGCCATTATAATAATATTAATAATAATAAGTCATAATTTTTAAGTTATTATTATTTAGTTATTATTTATTTATTAAAAAGCTTGAAGACCACATTTCAAAGATCGGTATCATCATTGTCCTTTCTATCGTCATTTGAAGACGAGGTCGGGTTGATATAGTGTACTCTTTTTCCCTTTACAAGTCGTGACTTAAAAATTTCAATCTATTTATATTAATGATGTGTGACGAAAAATCTCGCTAACAATGATACACATCCAATAACCAATTTCCCTGACCAACCCGTAAAGGCATATAGTCTATGTGTTGATAGCACTTGTGATTCTATTACTTTAATTATAACCCCGATCACATAAATTCCAATTTACTCAGCACCCGCTTTTTCAATATGCATGTTCCTCATGTTATTGTATAATGATCGGGTGTTAATAAGTAATCGTAATTTGCTTTGCCGACTCCACATCGATGAATCAAATCCACCATCTCCATGATCGCTCTTTCCTTTTTTGACGGAAATAACAAATTTCGACGAGCTTCCTCAATGTCATCACTTGAATACAATCCACTTTGAGTCATATTGTCCAAAAACGTGAAATTTACGAAGTACTCTAATTTTGTCAGTTACAATTTTTCCGGAGTCTTTACCCTCCTGTGGTCTAGTAGTGCAATCCATGATTCAGGTGTTAGCCGATATAGTGGAGCTAATAATCTATTGCAATGTAGCACTTTAGTTTTAACGTTTTCATCCAACAAGATTCATGTTACCGATTCGTGTTATCAATTCCATAAATCGCAATTGTACATCAACATTTACTGATAACTCATTTGTGCATTGCTCATATTTTATCATTTTAATAGGTTCCGATTTACATTTATAGCTATATAGTGATTCGCCAAATATTCGAGCAAACACTCCATTCTCTGATATTAACATCGGTGCAACTAGGTTAGGATTAGTAACTGCATTCTATTACGCAGTATTTCCTTATTTAGTTTACAGTCGTTTTTTTTTCTAGTCAAACATTAATAAATTAAATTATTTGTCCATAAGGAACCGAATAAATTCACAATTAAATTAATTGATGACTGAGATTTTGTCTTTTAATTAAATTTATTTGTTTTTATCAATTAACTAATTAATTTGCATTTCTTAAATATCATACCCTAAAGACTCCCAATCAATTTAATATTATTCATCTTTTCGTTTTCCACCGAAACTATTACATATTTCTTTACTTGGAAAGCAGGAAATTTATATGCGACTACTCTAGAAAATATCTATCGCATAAAAAATATATATTTAATAAAATATTTATTAAATCAATAATCAAATTTTTTATCATTTGTAAAAATGGAGAGGTGTCAGCAATGTCTACAAAAAATCCGAGTTCTATTCAAGTTGATGGTACTTGAAGTGGGTCAATTAGAACAAGAAGAAGCTTGCCCTATGGCATGTTATCCAGAAAAATAAAATTATCCATGCTTTATTTATAAAAATTGTAATGCTCTTGAGATTTGCAGAATTTCAAATAATCCCCAAGCAAATAAAATTCATTTTTTGCAGTTCCATTCCCTTCCAAATTAGGATAAATATATCGAAACATAACAGTCTTGGAGATTACTGGCTATTTATTTCATTTAAATCAATAATTAAATTCAAATTAAATTAAATTCTAATTAATCTAAATTTATATTAAAATTAAAATTTAATCCAGTATTTCCCAATTAATATTGGTGATGACATCCTTTCATCTTATTTAAAATTTGAAACCCCACAAAATTATAAAAAACTGGAAAAACCGAAAAGTGAATTTTAGTATTGACTCCGTTTTGTAACAACAATCAAAAATATTATAAAAAATTAATTCAATTTCAAATACCTATTTTTTATTATATAAAAAAGGATAAATTTCCAGAAAGTTAACAAGATTTTATCAGTAGAATATAAATTAAATTTTTTTTTAATTTAAATTAATATTTTGAAATCCACAGCAGAAATGTGCTTGAATGAATGAATTTTAATCTCAGTTATATCGTTTTTTCATTTAAAGATGGATTGATAGATTATAAGAATTTTTTTTTCCAATTTCACCACATATTTTTTTTCCATTGTATTTATTAAAAAGAATTTGAAGACTATAAATCAATAAATAAATCGATGTTTTGATATATTTACTGATTTATAGTTTTCAAGCTCTTTTTAATAAATATTGTTGATAGATGTTTGTAAGTGGCGACGACTATTTATAATGCTAGTCCGCTTTTACCAGAAAATCATGAAGTGTTGGAAAACAATCCAAATTATTTGGATTAATTGCTGAAGTTTAAAATTCTAGTTTATTAGACAATGATAATATTCAATTTTTCGCATTAACAATGTTTACGTTCTGAGTGATGTTACTCGGAGTGACAAGCAGACTTCATTTTATTTGGTACAAATATCTACTAGATGAGCACAAAATCAGTAATATTGCAAGACTTCCAACACCTGTGGTTTCTTCTAATTACAATAAGTATTGATGTAGTCGAGAAATAAGTTCTAGTTCAATATCTTCAGCAACATCATGGATGCCTCACGAAACAGTGTTTTGTTTGAAAGTGATACAGGTTCAACTTTTCTACATGACTCTTCACTTAACATACAAAATCAAATCCTATGCACATGGTTTTAATAATGTCTCACCAATTGTGTGAGTTTTCCGCAAGTGCCATTCATTAACTTAAACTTTAAGAAACTTCTGTAGCATTTTCATTGTGGGTTTCAAAAGATTTATAATGGAAAGTTTAGATTTGTCATATTCTTCCAGTTTTCATCTAAAATAAATAATTCCTTTTTCTTTCCATACCGAATAATTTATTTCAAAACCATGACGTTATTTAGCAGGGTCTATTGGCTAGTAGGTAGTTGGTAGCCCCTGTCAGCACGACCATCCGGTGAACCCCCAAATGAAAATTTATTTTAATTGCTGCCGTGGCGCAACAGAGTATTTTTTATTGTTGCCAGGGCCTAAAGTATATTTGATGACAGTATATCTTTTTCTATATTCAAAGTTCTTTTGCACTAGGCAAATCTCAATAATATTAACAGCAAGATATGTGTACAAATTTTATAAATATAGCATTTGAATTGCGTATCAGGACTATATCTCCCAGGACAGAATCCTCCTTGGAAAATACCTCTAGGAGAATATCCTCCTTGGATATACCTCAAGGACAATAATTAAAATTTTGATTAAAATAATAAACAATAAAATTTTAATAAAATAACATTGTAGGATTATATATTTCTTAGCATTATATTATTATTATTTTATTTTATAACAATCGTTAATAATGGCATCGATTTAAATCTAACGAAAAGCACCAAATCCAATATATATATATTACTACAATATATATATATATTAAAACCATGGATTATTGTAAGTTTGAAAAGGGACAAGATAAGTTACCGTTAGAAGGATTTGTTTACGAAAAACAAAGAAATCTAGAAAAACTGGTTGTTTCCGTTTATGTGTGAGAAACGTCGATATTCAAAAACATGTAAAGCTCAAGTCAAAGTTCTTGATAATCAGGTTGTAAGTCGGTTTCAACCAGAAGAGAAGTTCTTCCAACAACGCAAGCAATAAAGAAACTAGCTGCAGAAATAGATGAAACACCTCAACAAATCATAACGCAATCAGTTTCAACGATAAGTAGAGATACTACAACAAAGTTGCTAACTGTTCATAACTGTTCACCAACTAAGACGTGTTCTGCGACGCACCAAACAATGGGCAAATAATCCGATTCCAGCTCCATTATCTATCGAAGATCTCGTTTTACCAAATCAATACAAAACAACTACCGAGGGCCAGGATTTTCTTTTGTTTGATTCAGGTCCACGAGCAAATTTTCAAATTCGCAACAACAAAGAATTTTCAATTCTGAAAATCTGAAAATGAGAATAATTCATTAAAAAATAATTTCAACACTAAAGAAAACAAAGTTTGCAATTATCCATAAAAAGTTTACAACATGACACGAAAAACATCAAACAAAAATATTTCTTAGGAAAACTGAAAGTATTTTTTGATAATTCACTTCGTCATTATTGTAATTTCAAATTTCAAAAGCAAATTTTGTTTACAAGCACATTTGAAATGAGAATATGAATGTAATTGCAATTCATTTAAAAATAAACAATATATTAGTAGTTTGAACTGAATATTATAATGAAAATTACTGATATCTAATATATATATAAATATAATATAATATACCGTATATACTCGCGTATAGGTCGAGTAAATTTTAAGAGGTTTGTAAGTTCTAAATTGGAAACTCGCGTATAAGTCGATGTAACAAAATTAAAAAAAGGTTTAATGATTTCATCAATGGAAAAAATAATCAGTGGTGAAATTGGAAGAAATAAAAGTTCTTATTATATATAATATATATATATATATATATATATATATATATATATATATATATATATATATATATATATATATATATATATATATATATATATATATATATATATATATATATATATATATATATATATATATATATATATATATATATTAGGATGGCAGTCCCACGTATTTTGTTCTTTTCCACAAGAAAAAATTGTGTACAAGATTTACTGTAAGATTAAATATCACATGTCAAAAGTGTAACGAATTGTCTTTTCATTATGTTTACAGCGTCAAGTATGCATGTTTTGAATATTTAACATAGTGTAATATTTTAAAAAAGACTTGCTTAAATCGTATAAATTAACCACCATTCGCTAGAAAAAAGTTATTTTTCGGATAGCATTAAAATAAAAATATCACAATGTCGATTAAAACTAAAAGTTATCGGTAAATTTGTTTATTGATTATTTAATAATAATTAGTTAATAGCATTATTTACATCGTCATATATAAAAGAAATAATTATATATTTGCAATACCAAATATTTCTCCAAAGATTTCAATCAATATATCAAAAAAATAATAATAAATCAAACATAATTATCCTTCTAATTAATAAAAAAAACATTTGATGTTTAGTGCAAAAAGAGAGAAAGAAACTGGAATTTAAAAGAAAACAATTACATTCGTAAATTGCTTAGCTGTAAATATCAGAGCACAATCGGATAAAAAAACTCTGAAATGAAATTCGTGTTTACAGTGCTAAAGATTTTTATTTGTTTTCAAAGAATTATCCTTTACTGTGTCATAGTCGAATAATTTCCAATCTAGTTTGATTATATTAGTAATGTAATAGTTTATTGAGACTTCATTAATGCAATTTCTATCAGTCTGAGATGTGAATGTGGTTCATTTTCTTTTCTCAATGACAATGAAATAATTAATTGATAAGGCATTGCTCATTAATTCTCATATATGCATTTCAAATTTTTCCTCAAACAATAACCAAGCAATTTATTGTAATTTTTTGCAAAAACATTTTTTATGATTTTATATTTACATTTATAATAATAATAATAATAATAATAATAATAATAATAATAATAATAATAATAATAATAATAATAATAATAATAATAATAATAATAATAATAATAATAATAATAATAATAATAAAATAATAATATTTAATCAATCACTCAATTAATTAATAAAAGGAGAATTTATGTTATATAGTCGCTAGCAGAGTAATTTAATAATATAATTTAGAAGTTAAGGTTAGTCAGTTCAGAAAAACTTTTATTAATTAATTTATTATTATTTTTTATTAATTTTCTACTAAATTAGTTCTCTTAGCTCTAATTCAAAGAGTAATTGGTTAATAAATTGACATAAACACATTTTTGCATTTTTATAACTGGATTTTTGAACATCTAAAACCTATTTAAATGAATATTAGAATTATTATTTTATTATTTTAATGTTAGACATCCGTAAAAAAATATTTTACTCCATTAAAAGTTAAAAATGCTAAATGTTTACGGATGCACTTGTAAATAGTTTCTATGTATGACGGTGTCTCCAGAGGCGAATATGATTTTTCATACGCCATGTTTACAAGTTTGCAGATTAAGTGTAGCAGGTAAAGTATGCAATAGAGTTGAATCAGCACTATTGTATACTTACCTGGCGCGAAGAGAAATCTTCGCGTCTCCTGCATAGTCCTGATGAGAGCCGAAAGCTCGAAACTAGTCTACTATTGGGATTTGCACTGGGTATCACAAAGCTTGTAATGTTTATATTATTTAAAATATATTACAAAAATTACATATGACATTAAATTACATATTTTGGCTCATGCTACAGGTTTAACTAACTAATGGGATATTTGACATAAAAATTACTTTTGTTTTTATTGTAAATTTACTACTGTTATCTCAGATCACCATTATGACCTACTATTTTAAAATAAAATATTCTGCATATTCTAAAACATTTTATAATAAAATATTTTTAATAAGTTTATAAAGAAGTATTTATTTTATTTTTAATAAATAGAAAATAATTTCATAACAAAAAATTTACTCTATGAAATTAAAATATTTATACCAAAGCTTTCAATTACAAATAACAAAATACTTTAACATACTTTAACCGGCAGATTCAATATTACATCTGCTAAAAATGTTTGTATGTCAGTCAATTGAGATGTCAAAGACTTGATAATTTTATTGTTCGAAGACCATTTTTAAGCTTGTGAAGGAATTTCTTGATGTGTTCTTTAAAATGTTTTATTTTTCAGGAAAAAAAAGCAAGTGATCCAAAAATTGTTAACATTGTAATATACCATGTCAAACATGATGGTAACAATAGAAATGTATTTAAATCAACATTTTGCAGTAATTTTGGAATTTTTAAATATATTAATATAATATTATTTTATATGGAATAATAAAAGGGCTGAATATGAAATAAATCGGGTTTTGGATTTAGTTAGAAAAATGTGTTCGCATTCCTTTCCGCCTACCTGCCAATATTATTTCCATTATTATTGCATTGTTTGTAACAATGGGAAAGGTCGAATCCATTAGATATGAAAATACCAGACCAGATGCAAAAACATTATTTTTAGCTAGCAACGGAATAAATACGGTAGTACTTGATTAATAAAATGTAATTTGAGTTAGAAAAAGACAATCGACAAAGTTTTATCAATTAAAAACTCATGTTATAAAGATTATTTTATTTGGAAAACACCCTTTTGCAAGCAAACACATGTATTAGTCTTATACAAAAAGCTTTAAGATTTTTCAAATATTTTTTAATAACATTTAAAAATTAAGGTTACCTTTTGACAAATTACTTATTGTAAAACACTATAAAAATTTCCCATTTAGAAAAGAAAAAAAAATATAATTCAAAATTTTAATAATAATAATAAAAAGACATAATGACGTATAATATATGTATATGACTGCTAAAAAGTTTATTTACATCCTTTCTAAATTGAATTTTGAATAAACAGATAATTTATACGTCATACTCAAGTGATAGAGCATTTATTTACTGAATAACAGACTGTATGAATATTCAGTGTACTAACCTAGATTGACCGTGATCATTACAGGAACTTAGTTCATAAACTCTTGTTATTATTATTATGGAAAAAATATATTCGTAATTGGTTAATATTTTAAAATATTACTAAATAATTTTTTTTATCAATTCTAATCTTGACATTTTTAAGAAAAACGAATATATTATGCAGTCAAAACATGAAATAACTTTATTTTATCTACTACAATCAAAACTAAAATAAATTTGCAATCAAAAATTTAATAAATCTAGACAAACAATTTTTCATTTTATGAAAACTTGAAAATTGTTTCTTTATAATGTCGATTATAGAAGTGAAAAGTTGATGAGAAATCCGATATCATATTTGCTCTGAAGAAAAGATAAAAAGGTTTTTTATAGTAGATTGCAACAAAAGAAATCGAGAGTTCAAGCGCGTAAGATATTATTAATAATTTAAATATTATTTGACAAAATATATAAAGATTTTATTAATGAAGGTAACGCCGTGGAACGAAAAGACAAATCATAAAAGTCAACTTATAAATATTTAACGGGTTCAATTACATTAGATATTCACCGGGAAATCTTTTATTTCATACAAAAGGATAATCAGCACCGGTTTGAACACTTGCGGAGCCATGTGCGAGGTTAACCGCGGGGCTATTTTTTATTAATTTGCTTTGCTTTTTTTCAACTTAAGAGATTGGAATATAATAAATTACTATAATAAATTGCTATAATAAATTACTAATATAAAATATGATTGACATCACATCGCTGCAAATATAACATATTTCAATAAGTTATTTACCAACTGGCATAACTTAAATAAAAATATACATATATACATATATAATAATTTTCTATCAGTATTTTGAAAACTGCAATGCAATTATAACTTTGAAAAATGGAAATCATTAGTATCTTTATTTTAACTTTTAAAGAAACTGTTTGAATTGAAGGAAACTTTAATATATTGTGTAAATTTCTAATTTTTTTCTTGTATTCAATAATACTATTATATAAACTTTTCAAAGTGCGGGGACAGGTGCGGTCGCACCTTCGCACACGCCACCAAGTCGACCCTGAGGCTAATGAATAAGGAAGAAACTTCAACCTCAAATATTGCGTAACCTACTCACCGATTTGCATGTCCTAATATAAATGGAATTGCATATAAATAGCATTGAGCATATAATGAAAGATGTTGTAAGTGATTTTTATAAAGGATTTGTGACGCCGTGAACGAGAATGAGATGATTCCTTAGATGCTACTGGCGTTACTCCCAGCAATGTAGACATCATTATAGATCTTGGTAGTAGCATCAATTTTTCAAATAGTATTTTTTATTTATATTTCTAAGAATATGGTGAAAGAAACTTAAGATATATTAAACTCTCTGTCAAAAAACTATGATTAACATTTTTGGATGAAGTAACTTCTTTCTTAAATGTAAACAAGATTTATATAGAATAGAAATTATATTTCTAAAAATATTATTATAATTTATATTAGTTTCAGAAATATTTAGGATTTTGATACTTTTAATTATTATAAAAATTATAAAATAATTGTAAAAATAAAATAATATCACTATTTTTCTAATACATTATCATTTGAGCTAATTTTGATATTTAATCTAAATGTCAACAATATTCAAATACAACATACAAAACAAAAATTTAAATAATTTTCAACAATTAACATTTTTACAATTTCTGCATCTTTCAATTTTCAAATAATTTTTTATTCATTTTTTCCACTGACTTTATTTATTAAAATTTTCAAAATTTTTTAACAATTTCACTAAATTTTATTCTTCTCACAAACTTTCTTTAAATTTTCCGTTTCACTTATTTCATAAATTTCATATAAATTTTTACTCAATATCAATTAAAATATTTTTAAAATTTTATAGTTTCATGATTTCCCATAAAATTCGTTTTTAATATTTTAATTAATAAAGATTTTATATTTGTGAAAATTTCTTTTAATGTCATTTTAAATTGTAAAAAAACATTTCATTTTTATACTTTTTATTTAAAATAAACATTTATAATTTAATGTATAATGAAATATTTGAATGACATATTAGAATTGTTATTGTTAATTCCTTATTTTTTCATTTCTTTTCGTCTTTTTCTGTTTCATTTATCAAATTCAAAATATTATCATATTATTGTTATCATATTATTCCAAGACCAAAACCAATTGCTATCGAATTCATATTACAACACTTCGTGAGGAATAACACTCATTAATAACAATTTCAAATACAGGACCACTCAAATTGATCTGGTTGCCTTCTCGCTTCGACTCAGATGCTTCATAACTTTTTAATATTATTTGGATTTACACTTCTCGTATAAATGAAGTCATTATTATTTTATATTTCTCTAATTCCAATTTATAACTTTATTGATTCTGTCTCGATATCCGTTTGATTTTTTGCCTTTTATAGATTGTCGTTTTCGAATATTTAAACATAGCCAAATGCTGTTATCATTTTCTTTTTACCAAGTAGTCTCCGAATTCTTCACCCCTCCCTGTTACCCCAGGCAAATGTCGAGATATACAGTTTAATTTGATTTTTTTCATTTTTATTTTTCTGACTTCCTCGATGATCCATTCGTTATCTCAGACAAGTTGTCGATAAAAGGCAATTGCATTTTCTAATTTGTTTTTTGTGTTTTTTTTCTTTTTTTTTGCAGATAACACGACACTTAAACACACGAAATTTAAACATACGACATTTAAACACATGTACATATCCGTATTTATCCATATTAAGCTTAAACTACCTACTTTATTAGTCTTTCTAGGCTATCACAACTTTATCACTAACAACAAATGACTTTGGTAATTATAGTTGTTGACAGATTATTGTACCTGTAATTATGAGAGACTGGAGGCAAATGGATTGTTGCCATCCATTGTATTGTCAGGTTCAGAACTTAGATCGTCCTGCGACAACTAAAAATTCTCATTCCTGCTGCCAATCTAGTACGAATTTTAGTTGATTTTGAGGAAGGATCTACAGAAGCAGAAGGCGAGTTTTCTGCAAGGAATATCCGAGTCAATCAACCGCAAAGGAATAAGTATCGTTATTTAAAGGATCGTGTAGCCAGTGCAGTTAATTTTTATTTAGCTGCAGACGTTCGGGATCTTTTGCGATCAATATCTCACTTGATTTTTCTGCATTTTACTTTTATTCTTTGATTAGTATTTATTAAATAAATTAAAATATAACTTAGTTTTTTACCAAAAAATTTCAAATCTCTTTTACAACTTTTTCGTTCGATTATTAATATATATATATTAGGGTGGGTCGAAAATTTTTTTTTTCTCCAAACATGCCTAAAAAGTTGTGCTTATGCTAGAAAATGAAATATCCCTGCAAAAGATTGCTGTTTAAAAGGGTTTACAGGTCCCAACTTTTGTTTGTATGTATTAGTACTATCCCAGTAAAAATGCTCGCACATGTGCCATTGTAAATTCATCCTGCAAGCAGTCACACGCTTGCAGAAAGACCATTTTTGACATGCTCTATTCACAAGTCCAAGCTAACGCGTGCATGTATAGAGAGGTTAATTCACGGAAGCACCTTCACACAAGCACTCACAAAGACAATTTCTTCTGAACAATACTAACACACACACTACAGTCAACACATAATCCACATGGATACTACTAGTCAGTCTAAACTCAGATAATTTAATTTGTTTCGATTGGATGTCAAGTGTTTGCTGGACATAATTAAAAAAGTTAACTTGATGATTCACTTTTATTTTGCCAGAGCTGAGTACAGAAGAGCAGTTATGAAGGGACAGAGAAATAAGCAATTTCGCAAAACAAGAAGTAAATCACGTCATTGTCTGTTTGGTCAAACTTGTGAACTACCCAGAAACCAATTACCTACTTGTGAAGATGTGTTTCGTGATTACTGTTACAATGAGAAATGTACGCAATTTCATACTGGCTTTAACGAACAAGCAACTCTTCTCGCAAATAAGGTGAAGGAAATTTATATGAAGGCAAGTATCCCAACTGTTGAGTTCAGTAGTATTGTGGTTCGTGTCAAGCGACTAATATCAAAAGTGCGTGAATTAGAGAAGTATCCAGTATGCAAGAGGTCATCTGCCAAATTTCAAGATAAGTTAAGCTCGTTTTCCAAATTGTTTGACATATGTTGCTGCAAATGTTTTAATGATGGTGCTCGTGGAAGAAGTCAGTGTACATGCCGATTGGCCTTGAAAATTCCTACCTTAGAGTGGGAGTTCTGGATTGACCAACAAACTACCAGAAACATGAAAATCGGAAATACGGACAGACAGGAAACCTCAAAATTGAAGAGAAAACAAACGAAAAGCAGCCCTACAGGAAAAGGAAAACAAATGAAAAATGAAATAATGGACACTGAAGTTAACGATCTACATCCGACCTCAAGAAGTGACACGGAGAGTGAAGCCGCTAGTGATGAAAGTAAAGATAAGTTAGACAATTCAACAGAAAGCTCAGAGTCAAGCGTAGAAGAATGTGATGAATTTCAAAATAGAAGACATTATCCTGAATTAAGTAAAGCTGTTGACAGATGTGGTGTGAGCAACAGAGACACGTGTTTGCTAGTAAACGCTTTTCTGAAAGATATGGAACTGTTATCCTCTCAAACAATCATCGATCCCGCAAAATTACGACGTCAGAGAAAGTACTGGAGGGAGAGAGAAATTGAACAGCATTCAGCAGAAGCGAAAAACTTGATTTGCCTCGGTTTCGACGGGAAACAAGATTCCACCTTACTTCATAGAAGGATCCTAAAAGAGGAGCATTATGTGATTGTCGCCTTTCCAGGGGATACATATATCGATCATGTTGTACCTCAAAGTAGTAAAGCTGTGGATATTGGCAAAGAAATCATGTCAATCATCGTTAGCACGCAGTCCTCACTGACCCTTCAAGCAATTGTGTGCGATGGAACCAATACAAACACCGGAAAAAATAATGGAATAATCAGAAGACTCGAAAAAAGCCTAGGGCGACCTCTACAATGGCTGATATGCTTGTTGCATGCAAATGAATTGCCATTCAGGAAGTATTTTTCAGTCGTCGATGGTGGAGAAACAAAAGGTCCAAAAACGTCATGTGGTGAAATAGGAAGCGTTCTTGATTTTGATCCAAAAGACAAGCCCGTAGTAGCCTTTATGTCCCTTCCTGGAAAGGTCGTAGATATTAGTGAAAATGTCAAGAAAGCAAAGCTGATTTCATGTGACTTCTTTTTATGCCCTCGCTGATACATTTCTAAACTTTTGGCTGGATGTTTTTAATAAAAAATAATTTCGAAAGTTGATTTTTGTCTTTGAAAAGGATAATTCAAAATTGGCCCTTCCTAATCACTGACGTTGTCAGGATATATTTCAATGCGGGATGAGGACACAGAATATACTATCTCAGCCCAAGAGAGTAAATAATATACTTATAAGCTCTTAAGAAAGCTACATCTAAATATGGACAAAGGCGCAAAACACATTCCGACACTAGCCAAATTACATTGTTTTCACACTTATGTTGAACTGCATTTTCGGAGAAAAGTTGGGAGCAGTAAATGTCCATAAATCTAAGTAAAATGGTTTGATTCGATTTTTCTATACCAAAATACAACTTTTTAACCATGTTTCTTTTCTTGAACTCAAAATTTATTAACATTCGACCCACCCTAATATATATATATATATATATATATATATATAGGCCTACATACAAATTATTCTTAAATTCTGAATTTTTTTGAATAAAACTAATCACAAGGTACAAAATGGTGTCGTTCAATTTTTTGTTCTGTGTGATCGATATTATCACCTGATTGTCTTACTATTGTTCGTGTATCGAAGTAACTATTACTCGGAACTTTCAAAATAAAGGTTTTATGAAAAATATTATTGTCTTCGTATTCTTCAGACTGTAGTATTTAATTGCTTTTGTAATAAAATGGATTGGTTTCCGGTTAATGATTTAATATTTTTTGCCATTTTTAAGCTTAGTTTTTACTTCACTTTATTAAATTAATTTATTTGATAAACAATATAGGCGTGTTGCACAATTTATCCTTCAACGAAGGCCCAATTGGATTGATAAAACAATTATAAATAACCTAGTGTTGCTAAACAAAAAACATAGCTTTTTCTCTATAAAAAATATATTGGTTAAGTTTAAAATTTAAACTTTGTTGTGATTATAGGTTAGTGTGTTTAAATGTCACGTGTTTAAGTGTCTGTGTTTAAGTGTCGCGTGATTATCTGTTGCGTGTTTAAATGTCATGTAACCATAATTTTATAAATTTTAATATTTAGGTTTCGTCAACAATGTTATAAATGGTGTGTTATTATAAAATTAGTACAGGATATAAAACTTACAAATATCAAAGTTTTAAATGCTTGAGCAGTTTATATATTAATTATTTTAATATTTTTTATCCATTTAGTTTAGGGATTAATGTCGTCTCTGCCTGCAAAAATTATTAAGTAAAGTAAAGAAGTTGATTGAAAGATTTTTGATGTATTTTTGATTAATTATCTGGAATTATTTTTAATATTATTTTTATTATTATTTCAGTTTGTTTAAATACTACTATATGAAGTATGAAAAGAATTTTAAAGGTTTCATTTCATGTAATTGCAACATGGAATTAAAAATGTTCCTCAAATGTTTTAAGACTTTCTCCCTCAACCCGGAATATGTGATTTCAATGGAATAAACAATATAAATAAAATAAACAAAGTAAAGAATAAGTAAACTGGCACAGTGAGGGATCATACGATTGAAATGGAAAATTCTTTTAGTTTAATAAAATAAAAACTTTTTTTACTTTTTTCTTTTATTTTTAGAAAAATACGTTTTTTGATATTCATCACTGTTTCTCAATTTCTCGGAATTGATGAGGGAGACTATATAATGCAAATATATTGCTAACTTTCATACAATTGTAACAAAATTTTATGCATTTTAACATTAATATTTTAATATATTCTTTTATATTCATTCCAGTCAATATGAAATGTCATAAATATTTCATTAACTTTCTCCACGGTTGCATTATTAGTATGCTGTCAATTTTTCTGTTGAAATAATTTCTAATTTGAACTATTAACATTAAAATATTTTTTAAAATTTGTTCAAAATGCATCAAAATTTTAAATATTGATGGAAATTCAATCAGTTTGCACCCACGGCTCTCATGTGATTTAAAGGATTGGAGAGTTGATTCAAATTTTGGGTCAATTTTTCAAGAAGCAACAATAATTATGAGTCTTTTAAAAACATATTCAAAATAAAATAAAAACTTTAAATAGTTAAATAAGAAAAATTAAATTAAAAAAAGAAATAAAACTTTATTATTTAAAAAATTGTTTAATCAATTTAAATTAAAAATTTAATTTTTCACAAAATTTATTTAAAAAATTTTAAAAGTGCAATTTTATTACAGCGCTTTTTAACTTTATTTTTAAGTTTAACAGTCAATCAATAAAAATTTTAGAATACAATTAAAATATTTTAAAAACACAATTATTTAAAATAGAGCTTGAAGGCTGTAAATCAGTAATCTATCGATGTTTTAGATACTCGCGAATTTTCGGCACTGCTTTTTTCAAGTAAATTGTTGTGGAAAAATAAATTTATTTCGTATTTTATGCTAAATTTTTATATTTTATTTTATAATTTATAATTTAAAATTTGAAATTCAAAAATATATTTTTTAAAAAACGTTTTTTTTCAAATTTTATATATTTTTAATTTTTAATTTTTAATTTAAATTTAAATTAAGTAAATGTCTCAGGGATTTTATTTTTTTAATTTCGTTGAATGTTGATGGATGGTTTAAGTTTTTTGATATACAGAGTCTCTGAATATAATCTTTACAATGTATTTTTGAACGCATCTTGTAATATTTTGCATTTTGCTTCGTGTATGAGTGGTGCTGATTTGTGCACTTTTCTCCAGTGTTCGTGATAATTGCTGATTTTGTTTTTGATGTGTTCATTGAGTCTTGTTTGGAACGTTCTATGTGCTTCGCCTATGTACGATGCGTCGCATCTTGTGCAAGTAATTTGGTATACAATGTTTTTTGAGAACTAAAAACATTTGGTGGAGGATTGGCATATACAATCTCGATGAAATAAGTCTGATTTTAGAGATTTTTGAGACTTACGAAGCTGTGATTTTAAAGGTGCAGCGGTTGTAAAAATCGGGCGAATATGAGCTGGCAACTCCATATTGCGAATGTAAGTTCTGATTATATTACATGTCTTGTTGTTTAAAAAAGGGAAGCGTAGGTATATTACTGGCTTATTGACGTTTCTTTTGTGTATTATGCCTATTGAAGTTATATTCACTCAAAAAGTATTTTTCCATTTTGTAAAAACTGTGTTTTGAAGATTTCCAGGGTTTCTTATTTTATCGTTTTGTCCGAACAGTTCTTTATTGCCTCTTTTCTCTCTCCTACTAATAGAGCCATTTTTCGTTGGAGTGAAACGTGACTTTCCCAAGGAAGAATGTGTTCACTGTGTAAACTTTTAGTGAATAAATCTGTCTTGAATGTGAGCGTGTCTGGACCTTCAGAAGGACTTATCATGGTATCTTAGAAAGTTATTTTGCCTTCTGGGCCAAGTATTTCAAGTGTGAACTGTATATTGGTGTTAGTGGAGTTTGCATGTGCCAAGATTATGTCGAGAGGTACCATGGAGACTATGAAAATATCATCAATATATCTTTTCCACATCAGGATTTTATCTCCATAAAATGATATAATATTAGATTCTATATGATTCATGTAGAAAATGGCTAAAATAGGTAAAAGGTTGTTATCAATAGCGAAACCATGAATTTATTTTGAACGGTTTTCCTTTAATTAATACTGTATCTAGTTTGATAATTTCTATGAAATCTTGTTCAGATAAGTCTGCAAAAGCAGTTTATGGTTTGAAGGTTTCGAAGAAAGAAGGTGCAACTGTAAAGACGGTGTTCTCTCCAGTGAGAGGGATGGATCCATAAAGATTTGAAACGTCAAGAGATCCCCAAAAGTATTGTTGCTCTAATGACGTGGAAGGAGTTAAGTTTGTAATTTCTGCAACAAATTGGCTTGTGTTTTTAAAATGACAGGGGATAATATTTAGTAGATTTTTGAGGATTTCAGCAAGAATCTTTGAAAGAGTTGTGGATGTAGTATCAACAGCAAGTACAAGAAGTCTACCTTTAAAATGATCTTTGTGATCTCTGATTTCGAGGTTAGTCTGTTTGTTAGCAATGACAGAAAGTTTCTTATTAAATGAGATCTGCGAAAACGATGGTAAGATCATTTTGTTTGTTGGCGTATAGTTGGCAAGATGTTCGTCGAAGAGCAATTCATGATGCTCCGTTTCAAGCGCCACAAGTCTGTTTGTTTTATTTGAAGGCTTTAAGGTTTTTAAGTGTTTTTATATTAAGAGTGAGAGATTTTTGTGCCGAGAGTTGCTTTCTCATGAGATTAGTCTGTTTTTTGACAATGTTCTTAATGTCATTTTCCAAACTGCAAACATTCTTGTCGATGTTATTTGGAAGATCCGGCATATTGACGTATGCTCTACGAATCGGATTGAGAAGATAATTGTATTTTTCAGCGATGTTAGAAAATTCTGAAAGAGATTTTGTTTTTAATTTTTTTTGTTTTAAGATGTAACCCCAATTGTCTTTTTAAACCTTTAAAAGTAGCATTAGTTATAATTTCAGCTTTGTTAAAATCTTTTTGGTTTGGTGGTGGAACGAAAGCTGGTCCCTTACTAAGAAGATTTTCTTGTGCTTTGGTGAAGATGTGTTCGGATTTGTTTATAAAAGGTTGAGCTGTTTCTATGAGTTTGGTGTTGTTGGATGTTTTTTGAATAAGCTTGTTTAATTTTTTATGTCTGTGAAAGCTGAGTTCTTTCGAAAGATTTTGACAACAGATATTGTCTTTCTGTGTAAAAGGAGTACCAAGGATTTGAGGTCCAATAATTGAGCCTGCTATAACATGCTGAGATGCAGAGTGTTTGTCATTCTCTTTCTTGATTTTCTTTAAGTTTTATTGCTTGTTGGGATATTTGAATAACAACAGCAACAATCCACATGCAATCAATTTAGCTAGCAAACTATTTAAACATTCAAAACACATGCTCACATCATTTTACTCATTAATCTTTGAATTCAAAGATATTATCAACAAAACTTCACATATTACACATTCCTAATAAGTAATAAAATTTTTTAATAAAATTTTAAAATAGGATATGTCTTATTAATTATTGGAAATAAAAAATAATTAATAAAAATATTTAATAAACTCGATTAATTTTGAACTCAATTTGAACAATAATTTATCATATGAAAACCTTTAGAAATCACAATTTAGAAAGTAATATTTCAAATTATTAAATTTTGAACTGAACAGAAAAGTTGTGTTTTCTAAAGTCCTCTTTCGAACACAGCTAAAGTAAAAAATGTGTATGAAAATCCAATTATTTCAGAGAGAAAAAAATTGAAAAGTGAAGAAAATAAAAAATATTAATAATTTTATTTAAATTAAAAAAATATTTTTTTAATATTTCGAAGACAAATGAAAAAGTGGATATATAAATAAAAAAATATTATTTATTAAATGTTTCATTATGTGAAGAAATAAAAACAAGTAATTGTTTTTCCACTTATTAGTGCAGAAAATTTCTGACTTTCTCTGAACAAATTAATGTAAATCAACTGAAAACGCAAATTATAGCTATCTTCAATTTATATTAACAATCAAAAGATGCCAGCAAAATAAATAAAAGCCTTTATAAAGTACAATGATTTCGACATTTTTAGATCAATTTAAGCCCAAGTTTTAAACTATAATAATAATAGTAATAATAATAATAATAATAATAATAATAATAATAATAATAATAATAATAATAATAATAATAATAATAATAATAATAATAGTCTTATAGTCGAAATTTTTTTCATTGGTATTAAATATATTTTTCAAGGCAAAAGGCTTAAATCAGCGCTGTCCAACTGGCGGCCCATCTCATCATTTTCTGTGGCCCATTCACAAAATAAAAATAATCATATTCTGTGGCCTATTAACAAAATAAAAATATCTGTATAATGGAATTTTTTTTTAAAATTTTTGTCAATTTTAAATATGACCAGCATTATATCAGTAATATTATTTGTCTTATTTTTCTTTCTAATCTAGTTTTTGTCATGAAACTTTACTGATCTATATTTAAAATTGTAAACGTTGTTTAATTACGTACAATGAAATACATATGTATTTAAAATCTGTAAACGCGTGTTTGATTGTTTTTATTGTGAAATTTTATTTGCTTAATATACACATAAAATTAGGTAAGTACATTTAAAAAATTTGGTATTTAATTTTTTTTTAATTTTTTAGTTTTTTATTATTTCAAGCGAACTTATTTTATTATTTAAAATTTACAAATATTAATATTTACTACTGTCATAAAATGAGTGCAAAAAAAATACGAAAAATTACGAGTGAGAATCGGGAATTTAAAGAACGATGGGAAATTGATTATATGTTTGTGAAGCAGAAAGAAATTTATCTGTGTTTGATATGCCGGATGAATACTACTATATGTAAAGAATATAATCTGAAGCGTCATTATCAATCACAGCATGCAGACAAATATTCGAAATATAATAGTGAGTCGAGAATCGTCATACTTGAAAATTTAAAAAAACAATTTAAGCAGCAAACATCAATTATCCCCCTCGCATGTAAGGCTCAGGATGCATCTGTTTATGCTTCTTATGCAGTTGCAAAAGAAATTGCCAAAGCCAAAAAGCCATTTACTGATGGTGAAATTATTAAGAAGTGTGCAATTAAAATGGCTCAAGCATTTGGAGATGATAAAATGGCAAAACAGTTCGAGTCAGTTTCTCTTTCTCACCAAACCGTTGCAAGACGAATCTTAAATATGGACACCTTCTTAGTTGAAAAATTAGCCGACATAGTAAAAGATTGTATATATTTTTCAATTGCGCTTGATGAAAGCACCGACATATCTCATACCAGCCAAATGCTGATTTTTGTACGAACAGAGGATGGTGATTTTAATGTTTCGGAGGAGTTACTGAAATTGGCTTCCCTACATTCAACAACAAAAGGTGTAGATATTTATGAGGAACTCAAAAATGTTGTTTGCATGTATGGTGGTTTTGAAAAATGCACTGCCATTGTAACTGATGGAGGAAAATCAATGGTCGGGAAAAATATAGGACTCGCTGGACTGCTAAAACAAAATGGTATTAATTGTCAAATGTTGCATTGCATTATTCACCAGCAAGCTTTATGTGGAAACATTATGGGATTAAGTTGCACGATGAGTACAATTATTAAAATAACAAATGCAATAAGAGGCGGAAACCGTGCACTCATTCATCGTAAATTCAAACAATTTCTTGAAGAACTTGATGCCCAATATGGTGATCTACTTTTGCATAGCCAAGTTCGCTGGTTAAGTGCAGGGAAATGCCTTAAAAGATTTTTTCAACTTCGTAAAGAAATTAAACTTTTTCTTATGGAAACAGAATTGGATTCGTCATTTATAGCCAGTTTTAATGAAAAAACATTTTTAATTTCATTAGCATTTTTAGCAGATATTACCGAATATTTGAATGTTTTAAACAAAAACTTGCAAGGCAAAGACCAAAACATAAGTTATCTGGTAAGTCATATCATCGGATTCCGCAATAAGTTACGTTTGCTTCTGTCGCATTTGATTAACAACAATTTGGTGCACTTCGAGTGTTGTAATGAACTTGCTATCGAAATGCAAGAAATCGGTCAACAATTAAACATGAAAGATTATGTACCCATGTTGGACAAATTGGTTGAAGATTTTGATGCCAGATTTTCTGATTTTGATGCAATTAAACCAGAACTAAAATTATTTAATAATCCGACTACCAACGACGTTGAAGAAACCGATATTAAATATCAAATGGAATTATTTGAATTGCAAGCTGAAGAATTTTTTAAATCAAGGCTGGAGACAGTGGTAAATTTATTCAAAATGTTTCCAAACGACAAATATCCAAAATTGCGCGATTTGGGCTTAAAATTAATTTCTATGTTTGGTAGTACATATATTTGTGAACGAGCATTTTCTGACATGAAATATATCAAATCTAAATATAGAAATTCAATGACCGACAAAACACTAGAAGAAATTTTAAGAATTTCTTCAACTAAAATTGATATAAATATCGAAGTTCTTGTAGCTGCCCATATAAATAAGCAGTTTTCACATTAATAAATATTATGTTAATATATTTTTTTCTTTTTTTCTTGAACTATGAACTAATAAAATACTAAAAAAAATTATAAATGACTTTTAATTAAAATTTATAGTATATGGCCCACACATGTACAGAAAAGTTGGACAGCGCTGCTTAAATTATTATTTAATTGTTTTAAAATTTAATTAATGCTGCTACCAAGTAATCATCACCCTATAAAATTAATAATAATAATAATCGATTTAATTTTGTTTATCTATATCAGGCCTAGCCAACCTAAATTGAATGAAGAGCCAAAAATAAATCGTCTAAAATTTAATGAGCCGCAAAATTCCATAAAATAGATTTTTAAATAAAATTTGATTTATTCATTTATTATTCTATATTACAATAAATTTTTTATTTATAAACTTTTTTCTCTACCTGTTTGGATAAATCATCCATTATGATTTTTTCAGCGAATTTTCTTATATTTGGATACAGGTTATTTTCAATAATATTTTGCATAAAACTTTATATTTTATCATGCGACTCATGGAACATGGTTTTTAATTCCGGGCGTATTGTAATTTGATTAATTTTATTTACAAGCCAGGCTGTTCTTCACTAGGATTAACATTGAAAGGGAATCAAAAATTTCAAAGTATGCATCGTATGATGCGATTTAATTGAATCTTGAAACGAAAGCCTCTACGAATTTTTTTAAAAAATCAGCATATTTGACATAATTCCTTTGAGCTAAAATTACTCAGTTCAGCAAAATGACATGCATCCTTATTTCTCAATTAATTTTTCAAAAGATGAAATTTGAGCAAAACATTAATTTCCTGCAACTTTCAATAATTAGCTTATTTTCTCACTGGAGTTTTAAATCCAAGCTTTTGAGATGGCTTGTCATGTCTACAAGAAAACATAAATCTGAACACCAATCATCATCCGATAGTTTAAAATTTAATTAATTCTGCTACCAAGAAATCAACCTTTTTATACTTTCAAAAAAACCTGGGCCGTGCAAAATACTTGGAAATACGGAATTTAGCTAGAATTGCAAAATTAAACTGCCAAATAAATTTCCTTCGTCGTTGTAAGGAAACCAAGATTTATCCTACAACAATTGACAACACGCACTTATCTCAGATTCTCAATAAAGATCAAAATATAAAGAGAAATAGAAATATCAAAGAATATATTTTAACAAATTTAATTAGAAGTATGTACGGTAAAACTCATCGGGAACAAAAGATTCAAGAAAATATCTTGAAAGCGTACTTGATTAACCACTCAAGAGAATTGATCTACGAAGTACAAAGATAGGCTTTCATGACAGCAAAAGCACATTATTACCTACGATTTGACAAAAGTATCAAAAACCTTTTGAGAGGCCCTGGTACGAACAAGGAAACATTGAGCAAAAACGAAAACATTACAGTGAACAAGGAAAACAAAGAATTATTAACCAACCTCACAAATTGTCTATCCTATTTTGAAAAAGGATTACTTTCACTAGGACCAAAGTTCAGTACAAGCAGAGAAAAAGATTACACAGCCATCCACAATTTCAAAACAGCTCTTTGTCGCATTGCGTACCAAATCAAATGGAACAATGAAAATAACCAAGAAGAGCTCCTAATATATACAAACACAGACAAACTCTATCATCCAAATCCTGATGCAGAATTAGATTCAACACTTTCAAAGGTTTGTCGTAAAATCATGGATATAGTTGAGAAAGAAAAAAGAAAACCATAGCTTTCAAACCTATCGAAAAATGAACCAGCCATATTAAAATCCATTAAAAAAAAACCGTACAAGGAAATTGAAAAGAGCTATCTTATAATCGAAATTTTTTTCATTTTTATAAAATATATTATTCGCAGAAAACGACTTAAATTATCATTTAATTGTTTAAAAAAAAATAAAAATAATAATAATAAAACAATAAAATGATAATTTAAGCCTTTTGTTGCAAATAATGTATTTAATGAAAGAATTTTCGACTATAAGATAGTCCTTGTCAATCTCCTGGAATTTAGCAATGTTCTTCCCAAAAATACCTTTCAATCTTTCTTTTATTTACTTTCTCTTAATTCTCATTGGTTGTAAATATAATGAATTCTTTTATTAAAAACTTTTTTTTTACTGAAAATTAAAATTAAAATGAAATAAATACCATTTAAAATTCCAAAATGACACAAACTAAAAATATTAAAATTTTTTTATACAGCTTCTATAATTAGCTTCTAGAAGCCTAATAAAATATTTGAAAATATTTTAAATAAAGCCTCCAATAACCACTTATATATGCTATTTAAATATTTCAATAAATGTGTCAATTTTGATTTTCAAATCCTGTTTTTTAAAATTTTCTATATTATTCTAATTATTACTTTTTAATTTATTATATTTTTTTAATTTCTTTATATATTGTCAGTTATTCTCGAGGTCAATGACAACAGATCAAATTCATGATTTCATTGATTTCTTCTTTAGTGTTGATCTTTGGCTGTCTGTTTATGATGAGAATTGCTTCTTTGAATCTAACATTTTTCTTTTGGATGTTTTCATTAGCTATGATTTCTATTGAAATATTTTTTCTTTCCTCTGTGTGGCTGACACTGCCGGAGATGTCCGCCTAACGAGGATGTTCCACCAGGATCTAGATGTTCTTTAACTCTTTGGTGCAAGGTCCTGATTGTACTTCCAATGTAAATTTCATTGCATACATTGCACGTGATACACCTTAACAATGAGTATGTTGATTTATATCGAACTGGAGCAGATCAGATGCACGACAATCTATTAGATAATAATAGATTAACTGAAGACATGAAAGAAGAAATTAAGACGCTTTACGATTTAAAAATAAAACCAAAAGCAATATTGCAAAAAGTTAGAGAAAACGGCTTATATCCAAAAAACAAATCACACGTATCCAGATATTTGAAAAAATTAAATAAATTGAAATTGAACAGTGGTGTATCGATCATATTAATATACCTGAAGACGAAAATGAAAGTTTTGTTGTTGCATTCAGCATTCGATATGGCAATGAAGAAAACGAACAAGAAATGGAAACTGAAGATGAAGAGGCAGAGGATGAATACAACTTTAGAGTTCTAATTTCTACGAAAAGACTTGAAATTAGCAAAAAAACTAAAAAAAGTCACGCTGATGCTACATATAAGTTAAATTGGGAAGGCATGCCAGTTTTAATAATTGGCACAACCGATATGGGCCACCATTTTCATACGTTCGGTATCTCTGTGTGCTCTAATGAAAAAACAAAAGATTTAATTTTATATTTAAGTCACTTGTTAATTCGTTAAAAAATCTCGCTGAGAACATCCATTTTGATACTTTGATTTCAGACGCTTCAAATTCAATCCGAAATGCTTTCAATATGGATTTTGGAGAAGATTCAAACTTAATTATGTGTTGGGCTCATATGCTTCGTAATGTATTCAAAAATTTGCATTTAGTTGAACAAGAATCCAGAGAGGATATATTAAACGATATTGATACTCTTCAGTTGGCTTCAAATAAGATTATTTTTGAAAAAAACCAAGTAATTATTTATTTAAAATGACTTCAAAAGAAACAAAATGAATTTATCGATTAGGTGAAAGAAATATGTTTAACAACTCATCAGAATTGGTATGAAGGAGCACCCAACAATAGTTCATCAGCCAACAATGCACTAGATTCATTTAATTTAGTTATTAAAAGGAAGATACTCTTAGAGAAAGATTTCCATTATCGCGTTATTTTAAGCTTTGTCTCGATTCTGTTAAAAATTGGTCAAATCTTTATGAAAACAATGACAAAGTATTCGTCGAATCTTCATAGATTGATCTAAAAAAATGGACAGATGGTTACCATTGCGCCAAAAGTAGTAAAATAATAAAATCTAAAACTCTTTCCAATTGTGTAGAGTAGTACTGTCCAGCAGGAAACAAATCAAAAGTATCAGAGAATCAGATACAAAATGTGAAATACATGCGTTGGAATACATTCAATCAATTTAGAAAAAGATCTTCGGTTGTGTGGATCGTAAATATTTCGTTAGATGGTGCCAAATGGAAGGAAGGTACTTGTCCATCTTTTTTAAAAGAATACACGTGTAAGCATGTAATTGGTGTATCTATTCGTCTAAAATATGTCAAGCCACCACCTGCTGCCAAAAATACCAATCGGAGAGAAACGTCAGCGAGGAAGGCTAAAGAAAACAACAAAAGCATTACTAGTAGATTAAATTAAAATTATATTTTTTAAAGGAAAATTTACTGATCATTTTTTACCAGTGGTGGAATTCAGCCGATTCGCACCGGTTCGCGCGAACCGTTTCTATTCTAACGGCTGTTAACAAAGAAATGTAAAGCAAAGTAAACAATCACATATGAAATTTAAAAATTCTACCAAAGCATGCCTTTCCACAATTACCAAGAAAAAATTTAAAAAATCGCAAACGAAATTCAAAACTTTTACAGAAGCATGCTTGCAATTTATAATTTGAATTTAGTTTTAAAATTTTCGTTACTGTGGTCACAAATTTTGTTTAAAATTAGTATAAAAATATAGTGTTGTAAAAACAAGTGAATTGTATAAAAATTGTAAGTATATATTAAATAACCAAATAACCCACCTTAGCTAGCCAGGAAAAGTCAAAAAAAAACGATTTTTAAATAGAAATTATCATTCTCCATCAAAAATAATCGTACTTCATCTCGCAGTTCAAAACTTCTACTTAATACCTTTCCACGAGACAAACAACGTCTGCCTGAAGAAAAAGATGTTTATGCTGACTCCACATTTCTTCGATTAAAACTTGAAAAAGACGAGAATTTAATGGACGCGCTTTAATAAAATTTACCACAGATACAATTTCATTTAAAGTAGTTTTTAAAATATCTGGCATTTTCTTTGCTGCAAGTGCTTCGCGATGTATGCAACAATGTGTCCAAACTAGATTGGGCGCTACAATTTTAACAAAATTCATAAGACCCTGAATTGTTCCACTCATAGCTCGAGCACCTTCTGTGCTCATTCCAATACATTTTGACCACTCCATTTTATTGTTTGTTATAAAGTTGTTCAAGCAGCGAAATATTTCAGCCCCAGTTGTCCGTGTTGGAACTTGTGGAACCGTGCAACTTGCAAAACAAAAAATCTTCATAAATCTTACCGCTAAATTCATATCGAATGAATGAGAGCATATTTGGGTTGCTCGCAATATCTGTAGTTTCATCCAGTTGCAATGAGTAAAATTGACTCTTCAAAACACGTTCAATCAATTGGCCCTTAATTTTTTGGGACATCTCACTGATTCTATTTTTAACTGTGTCGTTTGAAATCGGGATTAAGTTAAGGTCTTGGGCAGCTTTGCTTCCTATCATTGTTGAGACTATTGCTTTAGCAGCTGGAAGAATTAAATTTTCAGCGATAGTGTTTTGTTTTCCAGATTTGGCTACTAGGAGAGACACTTGAAATGATGCATGTACCGCTTGTTCATTATTACTTCCTGTGACGGTTTTTAATCAATTTTTGGCTTGCTTGCAGTTCATGTAATTTCATTTTAAAATATTCAACTGGTTTGTTTACATAGTCCTTCTGTTTCGATTCTAAATGTCAGCAAAGTTTTGCTGGTTTCATCGATTCGTTTGACAAATGACAGTGACAAATAACATAAAGAGGTTGCTACACATTTTCAATTAATGTAAATGTAAATCCCAATGATAAGTATTCGGCAGAATATTTTCGTGTTTTACACATCAGTGTCTTCTTCGCCTTGGAACATGATGGGATATCATGTTCATGAGAATCAGAATCGTCTCGTTGGTCGTTTTTTTGCGTTTTGGTAACTTACCGAATTTCAACCATTGATCCATAATTACTAGGAAAACATAAAATTATAATTATAGTACCGAATAATAAATTTCTTACCCTTTATTTGAAACAATTACTTATTTTTTTTTTCAAATTTAAATGGAAAATCAACGATTTTATTTCGATTTGATTTATGCCAATTTGCAAATCTATTAGAATTTAGAAAAAATAAAACCAAAAACTTGAAAATATTTCCGTATTTTTAAATATAAATGTGAGTCATATGTTCGCGGACCTTCTGCCAACAGCCGGCGGACCCCCAGGAGTCCGCGGACCACAGTTTAAGAACCGCTTATCTACACGGTTCTTCAAATCAGATAAAGATATTTTTGATAAGTAAACTGCAACAACTTTGAATTACAAAACAATGCATTTTATTACATTTCGATGTTTGATCGATGAAATCATGAATTTGGCAATTTCAAATCTCTGGCGTTACTATGATAAAGAAAAATGATTAAGTTTAAACAAACATTTTACTTCACTTACATCACTTATATACTTCAAAATTAAAAATGACTTATTATTTTTAATTCTATATTAGACCGGAGTCTTAAAATCAAAATGCTTTTTAAAAAATAAATATTAAAATATATAAATTACAAAAAAAAATAAAATAAAAATAAATTCCATTAATATAAATTAGAACGCAATCATAAACATAACCATAAACTTTGACTTCATAAACATAAAGCTTTAGATAAATCTCCTAATTGAAAGAACATATACGCTCAATTAGTGCCGGACCTGGGTGAATGACCGCCTGTGTGACCGACAGTTTATATGACCGCCTCAGAGATGATATAAGAAAAAAATAAAGTCTGAATCTTTAATGTTTATTATTATAGGTACATATAAAATGTCCAAAACACAATAAAAAGTTAATTCTACGTGATTTTTTTAGCAACAAATTCTTCAATCGCTTTGTAAATATTTAAATAATCAGCCATTTCACTTTCAATTGCAATAATCGAAAGATTACTGAGACGTTCTTGGCTCATTGCAGTTCTCAGGTAGTTTTTTATTGTTATTAATTTAGAAAAACTTCGCTATCTAGATGGAACATATATTTGGATTGTCAATAAAAGTTTTTAACTTATGGCTACATTTGGTAAAGAACTTTGCAGATTGTGTCTGTATAAATACTGGACGAGTTCTTTGGGTTTCTTTCTTTCTTTTATGATTATTTTCAAAGCAATCAACTCTTCATATAACTCTCCGCGATTGATGTCACAGGATTCGCCATCTTTATATTTATTATGGAGATCAAAACAACCTTTTTTATTTCTTCATGTTTCATTTCAATAAATTTGTATATAAAATTAAAAGATTGTTCGAAATTTGCCGAAGTTTCAAACCGGCTGGTTATAGATGAAGTGGCTGTATCTAATATTACATAGAAAAAGATAATCTTAAAATTCTCTTTTGCAGTAAATTGAACATCCTCACCTCCTTCATATCTAAATTGCTTTCGTTGATGTCGACGACGTACACTAATTTCAACGGGAAATTGAAGTTCTGTTTCAAGTGTTTTACAAAGCTCATCAGAAATCTTCAAATAGTTTTTAAAACTTTCATCATTTTTAATGCTTTTGAAAATTTTCAAAACTTCTTTTTTTTTTTCTTTTTTTGCACATGAACTGATATTCCAAGAAACCTTTTGCATTATTTTACTAATAATATCTACTTTTTCGAAAACATTTCGTGCCATATTATTAATGAAGAAATAATTTTATTATTTTTAATTTTCATTGCCACACATTCAGCTCCATGTCGAGCTGTTGGTACTGAATATTCCTAAGCTAGTTTTGCAAGGCTGTCATAAATTTCACTCAATTCATATCGCAGTGGTCTAATTGCTTTAATTTTTGCTTCCCATCTTGTTTCAATAACTTGCTTCAATGTTAAAAATTTTACTTTGTTCTTTAAAATTTGCCATCTAAAAGATGAACCAGAAAAATATTATAAATTAGTGATAAATTATTTAAAAAAATCCACCGTTGAAAACGAAATTTTAGCCGAAATTTAGTGTATGGTATAGACAAAGCTCGTGTCCAAAATTCTTTTTTGCAAATTCATTGTCATATCCATGACCCCTCATATAGTTAATATTCAATTCAAGATAGTTTAATTTTTGAATTAAGAGGTCGTAAAACATTTCTCCAGTACTTTTATCAGCTTAGGAAAACCTAATAATTATCAGCTCAATTATTTCTGCACCCCAATAAGAGTTATTATGACTTACATTTTTAGTTATAAAATAATATTGTTTTTAAAAAACTTTTTAAAAATGTGATGAAATACATTTCTAAAATAGAAAAAGAGGATTGAAATGATACATTACGAAAAATAAAATTAATTAAAATATTTTATTATTTCAAAAATAATTTGAATAAATTATTTAATATCGAGCAAAGATAATTACCGTGTAAAATCTTTATAATTTCTTCGGCAGAACAAAATTGTACTTATCACTTTACCCTATGTAAAACTTTTATATTCTTCTTAATTAGTCAAGCACGAATGCGATATTTTTCTTTAATGATTTTCAAATGAATTTGAGAACATGAATAACTTAATTATGAGCAATTGAGTAATTAAAAATTTGTTAAAATAATTCATTTTATACTTTATTTTAATCATAAAATTACAAATAATAATAATAATAATAATAATAATAATAATAATAATAATAATAATAATAATAATAATAATAATAATAATAATAATAATAATAATAATAATAATAATAATTCAGTAACATAATTGTAAAACTCTTTAAATAGTAGAGGTTTCTTAATCACTAACAAATTATATTTAATTTATTATTTCCAACATAAAATGACTCTCAATCCATCTAAACCAACCTGACCCACCAAGAACCGTTTTAAATATAACCTACCATTAAATTTCCACCCTTAACAGAGCTTTCTGGGTCTTAAATGACTCTAAATTGTCTTTTCTTAATACTTACTTCGAAATTTTGTCCTCTATCCGTCAATGTACTATGAGGTTTATAAATCCAATTGTTCATTAGTATCTCTGATAACAACATACATAACAATCTTTTCTGGAAATTCAGAACTTTCGCTTAGAATTAAAATTTCCATTGAAATTGATCTCGATTCACTAGTTGTCGCCTTGGGAATTGCATTTTTGGATTCCCAGATTTCTTAATTTCATGTTGAAAGATTCTTGTGAGCCCTAAATTAAATCTAGCGGCCATAAATATCGACCAAAGTCATCTAATAATTATTAATAATTATAATTTGTTAATTATTGGTAATCAATTTTTTTCCAATTTGTTTTTTACTTTTTGTTTTCTTTCGTCATCATTTTTTTATGATTCAATAAATTTAATTTCCATCAACTGCACTCCAGATGCTTTCAAAGTATATATATATATATATATATATATATATATATATATATATATATATATATATATATATTTAATAACAATAATTTTGATAATCCTCATCTGTTTGTGCCAATAAACGTTTTCTTCGGTACGTTCCAACAATCTTTGAATTCCTGAAAACCTTCTCAGATTTCATTTTGCCAATGCTTAATCTTGGACCACCAATTTTATTCCATGTTTTCTCATTCATTACTTTAATCGAAGCTCCGGAATACCACAATATCTCAATCTTGACATCATTTATCACCATCATGCTCCATTCCTTTCCATATGATGTCGCATATCTCATATCTTCTGCTCTGTCATACTGATTTTTCTTTACAACTTTACAACTTTTCTTCATGATCTCTCCTAGTTTCAGGACTTACATAATCATTAATTTATGCCCTAATTTCTACAGAAAACCAGAGTCATTTATTTCATTTCCTTTATTATATTCTCAAACTATAATTTTCTTGTTTTTATAGCTATGTTGTGTACTATTTCTTAATGATGAGTCGCAGGTAATCCACATTTTACCCAAGATTCAACGGTTTACTCTACCATCCGACACCCGTTGCACAATTGGCGTTGGTAATGTGTCACATGGGTGAATACTCGCGAGAAGTTAGCGTGATTTCACACACTAAAATCGTCGAGTATTCGAGTGGGTTCAGGAACTGCGATAGAAGGCCTATGTCCGATTTCGCTGACGTCCCTTTGTTCTACGCTTCGGCAATTCTCAGCCATATATTTCATCATAGAATGCACTACTTCTCTTAAGAAATAACACAGATGAAACCTTTTGCACTCTGAAATAATTAAGAACACTACGCAATCAGATTTTATTTTAATATACATCCAACACAAGTTAATTGTCAATCGCCCGATCAAACCATCAGTGTTAGTTAGCGCTCGATTAGCGTGTTTCTTGCGCGTTCGTCACCTGGCGCGTTCGGCTTTCCTGGGTTTTTTGTGCCGCTGGTACCGATTTTGGTTTGAACTAGAGGCCCTATCATAATGGAAGGAGGTTTCTGGCCCCTTGACCGTGGTTTCGAATCGTTGAGCACCTGGTCTATTATATGACGATTGACGCGGCTTTATTTTCTCGAGCCCCTTGTTGTTTGATCTAGAGTTTCAAGACTTGTATCCACAGCCTGTCCTCTGCCCCTTGACTCTGTATTGCCTTGATTTTTTGGAGTCTTCGCTACATAACTTCGAGACTAAACCATGTCCCTTCGAATTTGGTTCGAAAGTTCCTCTATTCTAATGCGGAACGCATCGTCTTTCTGCTTCCCGGCCTGTTCGCATGTTTTCAACAAACTTTATCACTGAAAGAAAATAAGTGTAAATTGGTATTATTTTGAGATTACGATCTATGCTGATTTAGGCATGAGCGAAATTAAATTATTTGATTTTTTTGTATATGCCTTTACCGCTATCTAAGGGATATTCTACTTAATGCCCTACCCTGTCGCACCTACACCCCGTTTCCTCGTGACAACTACCGTAGCCTACTTTCGACATCCATCCAAAGACAAGTAACCTCATACTAAATAAAACATTAATACGATTGAATATATTTATTTTGAAATGATATTCGTCGTACGTAATTTAGGCCCTAAATTCATGTAAATGAAAAAGATTTGTCTAGTGTAATGGAACGGAATTTAAACTATAGTTTAACTGGTTAATTCAAAACATCTGTCATAATTCTCAATTAGGTCTACTGAAAGTATTAATAAAAGTAAATCTGTCTACTGAATGTATAAAAAGAAATTTGTCCACCGAATGTATGAATAAAAAACATTTTTTTCCTGAATGTATTTCTCAACAGGAATTTGTCTACTGAATTACCTTTCTTTTGAAACATTTATCTTTAGTGGGTATTTATAACTTATTCTCAGAAGCAAAAATATGACTGTAATTAACCGTTTTTTCGTCAGGAAAGCCTCTAGATCGATTGCATAATCTCTTAGCGATGCGTTTAAGTATCATCATTGGTATCATCTATTCTTCTGGGCTGAATAATTCATCTTAGCATTTCAAGAATATAAAAATGGTGAATGCATTGGTATTGGTTCATTCGTTTTTTTGCAAAAATATTTGTATTCCTTCTTGTTTCTTCTGCATAACTGCTTTTTTTGATTACCATAATTTCTTTAGTTTCTTCTTTTGATTCAAACTCTTTGTAAATTCTGACAACATGATCACGTTCTTCTGTTGTCATCATAGGTTTTATTGTTAATGCATCTTTTAATTTTGTAGATAATCTCTCTACCTTTATTACTGAATTGATTATTTCATCTACTAATTTTAATATCTTGATTTTGAAGGCTGCGTATCTTTTATTTTCATTTTGTGTGATCGCCGCGAGTTCTTTAATTCTGTTCATAATAACCATTCTTTAGATGAAAGGACTGTTGCTTTTTCTGTTTAGAAATTGTTCCACAACGTAACTGCATATGACCAAATCAAATGCTTCTGTGCTCTTGAAATCATTTCAAGAGATTCAATTATCTTTTGCTGGTATAAATTTTTCAGTTTCTTTGATGCTTCTACGGTCGCATCTTCTAAATTCTTTATCCAAGAGTTCTTTATAATGCATCTCTTGCAGGTATTTTACATCTTCTTGGGTTGTTACTGTGTAAACATTTTCGACGTGGTCACCAATTAGAAAACTTGAGTTTATCTTAGGATTTATTAATTAAATAACATAAATAGACAACTCTCTAAATTGAAAAGAATTAACTAATAATCGAAATATTTTTATTTAAAACATGCTTTGCTGCAAAAGGTTTATCTTATCATTTATTTGTTTAATATCAAAGTAGATAGATGTGTGGACTCCAGCCAAACTACAATCCACGACTCTTATATTTTTTGGCGAATAAAATAAATAAAATGAATATAAATATAAAATATCTCGTGTGGTTGAGTGTATTTTATGAATTAAGTAAAACAAAACCAACTTCCTTCTCTTTATCACAACTGTTATTTATAATTTACAAAGTTTACAAATGTGCAAAAGATACAAGATACGGATTTGTTAATAATTGCTGTTTGTCGCAGCCTGCAAGAAATCGTTGGCTGTGTAGCACAACGATCCAAAATTAAATATAAAAGAAAAGATAAAGAAAACGGGAAGATTTCGGGGCTCCCAGGAAATATTAAAGTATAGCCCACTTTGTCGTCCTGGTTTTTAATCTTGAAGCCATATTTATATTAAATTATATTTATTTAATATATTATTAGTAATATTATAATTACTATNTAATTATTTAATTTAATACAACAATCAATACATACAATATAAAAAACCTATTTAAAAACTTATTTAAAAACACTCAAAACACAAGTATTTACTGCATTCTGCACATTAATTTTCGGATTCAACGATTTTATCAACAACGCCTCAAAAATCACACATTCCCAATAATTATCGAAATTTTTTAATAAAATTTTAAAATCAGACATACCTATTTTAATCTTACAGCCCTTATTGTGCTCACCAATATGGGTCAAAGCCTTCGGTCTACAATGTTCTCGAGCTCGAATACAGAGATGACGGGAAGTCTCTCCAATGTATGTGGCATTACACCCATAACATGTAAACTGATAAACGAGATTGGAACACAATTCGACCGGAGTTTTTGACTTATTAATAAACATATTGCGTACTTTCCATGAAGTTGACACTATTCTATAGTTTAAATTCCCCAACTGCTTTCTTATCTTCACTTTATAATTCTTAAAACCTTTTGAGTACGGCAATAATTAATAAAAATTTTTAAATTATTAAATTAAATTTTGAATGCTAAAATTTTAAAAAATAATATATTAATTTAAGTATAAAATTTTTTAAAAATAATTAAATGTTTTTGTAAAATAAAAATAAATTTTTATATATAATTAATAAATTTGTTTAAAATCCTTAATTTAATTAGTTATTATATACAACCTGATAATGACAGGAAAACTGTCGAAATATATCGTGAAAAGAATGTTTGATTGGCGTTATCTTATAATTAAATCATTGCCGTGTATGTTTATTTATTATATTTATTTATGTATATTTATTATTATTATTATTCTTATTCTTATTAAATCAATATGGATTGAAAAACATGATCATGATGAAGTTGTACAAATCAAAGTAGAAAATTCCATGTGTTTACCTGTTTCAACATTCGGCATAAACAATATAGAAATAAATATAAGAAATAATTTTGGTCAATTAATTGAATTTCCAAAAGATTCAAAAACTCATTTGACATTACATTTTCGTTAAATAAATTGCTAATTCTGATATTATTAGTATGTACAGTGGTAACCAATCCGGCGGTGAATTACCATATTTTTTTTGGTAAACAGTACGGATCGGCATGGTTGAGATTTGCACTGCCTATTTTTACACGTATTGGGATTTTTGGTATGAAAACTGCAAAAGATTTGATTATGAATGAACAGAAAATATTACCATCCCTAAAATCAAATGCTTTAGCTGAATGAAGGAAGGTTCTACCAGGGGTTGCGGGTATGTTTCGAAAAGATGCACCACCAGCTTCAGTTCCGAATTATGTATATTTGATAGACCATCGAATTCAATTACTGATAGTATAAATGATATAGAGTTTTATATTAATGGTTCACAAACTGAATATTTAGATTTGAACGATACTTTATTGACTATTCATATCAAGGTTGTAGACAAAGAGAAACGTTTTGGATGCCAAATGCAGAAACAATTCCGAACAATTTCTTGTTTCATTCTCTTTTTAAAGATGCGGTGCTGGGATTTAATAATATCAAGATTGAGGGCGGTAATAATACATTCACTTACAAGACCTTAATATAAACTAATTTAAATTACAATTCCGATACTAAAAATATCTGTCTTACTCCTAAGGGTTATACGGCAACTGATGATGAAAGAAAAAAGTGGGTTAAAGGCTCAAAGATTTTCACTATGTGCTCATCATTACAACTCAATTTTATGGATCAACCGAAATATTTACTTCCAGGAGTTAATGTACAAATTAGACTGAAAAGATCAGATTTTGCATTATCTCTTACTAGTACAGGTGGACCAATATGTCAATTAGTTGATGCGAAATTATTGGTGAGAAGAGTTCGAATGGACCTCTCCGAATTAGCAGTTTATCAATTGGGTTTTAATTCAAAACATGCAATTTATCCATTAAAACAAAGGAAATTGTACAATTCGCTATTGCTAAAGGTGCTTTATCATTCATCATTCTATAAAGAACAAATATTTTGTGATAGAAGAATGCCTAATTTTATTCTGATAACATTTCAAAGTGAAACGCAATATAATGGATCATATACTACTTCCAGCTCAATTTTCAAAAACTTTGGTGTTACATCATTGACTTTGTCGAAAATTATTGATTATAGAGAAACATATACTCAAGATTTCGATAGTGATAATTACTGTGCTACATTTATGCAGAGTATTGTTAGAAATTTGGGTTATTTAGATAACAATCTGAATTGTGGAATAACTCTTGAAGAATTTAAAACCAAATACCCATTTTTCACATTTGTAATGAAGCAATGAAGACATTATTATTATTACCAACGATGAAGAAATGATTATTACTTATGATAGTGGTAAGTTTTATATTATTTATTAAATATATTTAAAAACAAACTTCAGATAATGAAAATGAAATTATAAATATCTCTGCTCGAAAGAAAATTATTATTAGCGAAGATGAATCCGGTAATTTATTTATTTAATTATAAAATTAGTTAAAAAACAGATTTTGATGCAAATGATCAAAATGATGGAGAAATTATCAATATTGGAAATGTCATCACTGAGGAATCGGAACACTTCTATTGGGGATGCCCTTATTCGGGATGAATTGGAACATGTCCCCAGTGCTATTGAGGATGCCCTCACTGAGGATGAAACGGATTCCGATATGGAATCGAAATGTAAGTGTCATTTTATTTTTTAAAATTTATTTAACAAAATCGATTCGTTACATGTAATAATTTTGATGCTTAAATATTCAACAACTTTATTTGAAAATTTAATAAAACTTTATAAAATGATGAAAATGCTCTTGGAAATGAGGAATTGATATTAATTTAATATTTAAGCCTCAAAATTATTACATGTAACAAATTTATAACAAATCTAGTATTAAATTGTAAATGCTAAAAAATCTTTAAAATTATTATTTTAATTATAATTTTTAAAAAGTGAAATATTTTTATTAAATAAATTTTTTTTTATATAATTAATAAAATTAATAAATATGTTTAAAATCCTTAATTTATATAGTTATTATATCCCAACTGATGATGATAGGAAAACTGTCGAAATATATCGTGAAAAGAATGTTTGATTGGCGTTTTCTTATAATTAAATCATTGCCATGTATTTTAACTATTTATTCAATAATAATAATAATAATAATAATAATAATAATAATAATAATAATAATAATAATAATAATAATAATAATAATAATAATAATAATAATAATAATAATAATAATAATAATAATAATAATTTTATATGATTCATGTAGTTTACAAAACAGACTTAATAATATTTCATGTCCTTAGTGTACTTTACAGATACCTATTATAATATTCAAGTAGTTTACAACTACCGAATTCAGATTATTTTACAATTATTATTAATATTTATTTCATTTTTAAATTGCTTTTTTAATAGAAATGAAATGAAATAAATATCAATAAATAATATAGATTTATAACAGTAATTATATAGATATTTTATGTGAATTATATTAATCTGTAACAAAATAGATTAAATAATAATATTTTTTAAACAAAGACAATATAAATGATATGCAACCACTTTTTGCACCTTTCAATATTACTGGAAATCTCGCGCAGGGTTGAATCTTCCATTTGGAGATGCCCCTTTCTGGTACGTTTGATTTAATTTTATTCACTTGATGCTAACTTCACAGTTTTTCTTGTTACTCTGTCTAACTTTGGAGTTTTCTTTTCTTCGACCAAATGGTGGCTTGTTCACTTCTGAGGTCTCTTTTTATACTTTTTATGAGAGGCAAATTATTTAGAAAATTGCGCAAAATTATTTCCCCGGGACACAAAATCAATATTGGATAATTTTAATTTATTTACCCTTGATTAGGGTTCAACATATTTCTTCTTTTATCTTTCTGTTCTGGTCTCACTGTGCATCGGGTTTCTTACAGCGCTCGGGTTTCCCATGATCTCGGGCTTCACATTAGCTCGGGTTTTCCATTACTGATTAATTAATTTTAATGAATTTGTTTTTTCTCATTAACTTGCCTTGTGAACACCTTATTAAATTTTTATTCTAATTTCTAAATTCGTCTATCAATTTGGCGTTCAACCATACCCAATACTCCCGTTCAATATTAATTTTTGATTTTTATTAACATTTAATTAATTTTGCACTTTTATTGATTTTACCCATCTTTGTTATGCTTTCATTTTATATATGAATTTTTTTGGTTTTTGCGCTAACCTCAACAATATATATATATATATATATATATATATATATATATATATATATATATATATATATATATATATATATTTATTCAACAATTTTAGATTGTAATCTAAATATTTTTTAAATTTATTAGGCAAACTATATCAAAGATATTGCCAATCCTCAATTAGACATAGCTCCGCATGCCATGAAGTAATGAAACTTTACTATGGTCATAGATTCTGTAGTGTTATCCAGCGATGTTATATATATTATGTCTCTATGTTATATATGTATTGTTTTGAATAAAAATTATATGATGTTATATATATTATATCCTTGTGTTATATAAGTATTATTCCGAATAAAAAATATATGATATAACTATAATTATATGATACAATTTAACAAATAATGACTTGATGATTTTCGGAATAAAATTGGGATTCTTTACAGTGTTGTAAATCCTCGAAGATAATTAGTTGATCTTGAATTCCGAAATTGAATAGGAGGATAATAGCTTAGATAATAAAATAGATAATAGAATAGTTAATTTTGATGACTTTTGGATTAAAATTGGGATTCTTTGCAGTATTCTAAATCCTCGAAGATAATTAGTTGATCTTAAATTCCAAAATTGAATAGGAGGATGATAGATTAGAACAATCCTGTTTCCACTTCTTGCAAAGTTAGCAGTATGTTTACTAGTAAATGTCCAAAGCCAATTGGTTTGTGTTCTGAGCTTGTGTATCAATTTTCATGTAATGGGTGTAATGCCATATACATTGGAGAGACTGCCCGTCATCTCTGCACCCGAGTTCTTGAACACTGTCGACCAAAAGGATTGACTAATATTAGTAATCATGTTAGGAAATGTGTCAGTAAAAAAATAGGTATCTCTGATTTTAAAATTATTTCAAAAGGTTTAAGTAATTATTGGGAACGAGTAACTTGTGAGGCATTGTTGATTAGATATTTAAAACCAAAAATAAATGATCAAGTTGCCCGTTCCACGGAGATTTTGAATGTGTTTAAGTAATTGAAGGATGAAGGTTGGGAGTCTTGTTTGTGGTATAATTATGTTTGTGTTTTGTAAACTATGTAATTTTTTTAAATTTGTTAATTTTATGTTGAATGTTAAATGTTATTAAATTAAAATTTAATTTTAAAATAATATGTATGTGGGTTATATAAAATATGGTTTGGTTTTTTAAAATGTTTTTTTTTAAATATTTTTTTTAAAATATATTTTTTTTAAAATTTTTGATACAGTTTGGAGATCATTATTATTAGTTAATTTGTTTAGATATTGCATATTTTATGTCTTATTATTGATTATCCAGATTGCGGCCTGACGAAGATTGTTGTACAATTGAAATATATCGCGTTTATGTTGAATTTATTGAGTTGGCGTTTCTCTATTATTAAATCATTGCCACGTTTTTTTGATTATTTAATAATAATAATAATAATAATAATAATAATAATAATAATAATAATAATAATAATAATAATAATAATAATAATAATAATAATAATAATAATAATAATAATAATAATAATAATAATAATAATAATACAAATAACAGAAATATTAATAATACAAATAATAATAATACAAATAATCGAAATAATAAAAAATCTAAAAGACCTGCTGTAAATATTGTGCTGTGAATCCCTACTAAAATTATAAAAATATCTACCATCGTGACGATGAATCTGAAATATTAAATAAACAAATTGGGGGTTCGATAAACAATATAGAAAATAATCAAATAGATATAAATAATGAACCACAAAAAGAGGTAGATTTAAAGGGTTCCCCTAAAAATATTCGATTTGATTTAGAACATAAAAACTTAATTGAAGTCTCCCTTACTGATAAAATTATAAATAAACTTAAAGTGGAAATTGAAAAGATGGGATATGTAAAAAAAAATTTCAGTTCTTATAGAATTTGAAAAAGATGGAGAAATTAAAGATAATTTCTTTTCGAATAGTGCGAGTGTTTTTTCCGACAATTTTCTTATTGATGGTGTGAGCCAATTAAATGAGATTTACTTATTTAGGTAGTGGATGGAGGGTAAATAAGATTATGGAAATTGATTTTATTTTGACCACCTTTTACCCTATAAGTCGATTAGCTGGCCATAATTTTATACCAACACCAACGGCATTAATTAATAAGAGAGCAATTGTAAACGTAAGAAACAATGACCATGCTTGTTTTATATATAGTGTTTTATCACTATTAATGCGTGACTTAATTTTAAATCATAGGGAGCGTGTTACTAGTTATACTAATTACTTAGACGAACTAAATTATGACCCCATGACTGATTGCCCAATGAGGTTATGCAACATCCCGAAATTTGAAAGAAATAACATATATTTAAAATTGGCAATCAATGTTTTCGAATACAAACCCACAATATCTAGGAATAATATAAATAATGATATCGATTATGTACTACTAATCGTTTACTCCTATAAGACGGTGATAATTATCATTATACCGCAGTTTTTAATTTAAACCGATTAATGAATTGTCATTCAAACATCGAATGCAATACCAGAATTAGAGTTAGATGGTGCCCTCATTGTTTCAATGGTTTTTATCTGGACAAAACCTTTAAGGCACGTGTTGTATTGTGCGCTAAAAGTCAAATAGGAATCACCCTATACACGCTCCTTCAAAATAAAAATTTAACGTTTAATAATTATTCAAAGATGATTACCCCACCGTTCGTAATATATGCGGACTTTGAGGCTATTTGCCTGGGGATATAAATCATCACCAAATACACAAGCTGATAACAGCAGGTCTATTATTAATTAACAATTACACTAACAAAAAATCATATTTTAATTTTATAGGCTTGGAATGTAGTTTTTGAATTTTCGAAGAAGGTGGAGGAAAACTTTTGTTACAATTGTCCTCCTGTAATATGAAATTCATATCAGAAAACTCATTAATACACTGTAGTAATTGTTATCTCTGTAAACATTTTATAAGAGATAAGTTTAAGGATCACGATCATTTCACATGTAAGTATCTGGGTGCTGCCTGTAGAAATCGCAATGTTTCTAGGAGAATAAACAAACAGTTACTCATTGACTTTCATAATTTGAAGGGGAATGACTTACATCACATTTTAAAGTATGGTTTGAATGATTTTCCATCTTGGAAATTAAATATTATTCCGACCACCACTGAAAAATTCATATCCTTGATTGTAAGTATTAAAAAATTGACTGTTCGCTTTAGCGACAGGTTGCAATTTGTTATTTCATCGTTAGCAAAGGCTTTCAGATTTACCTTTAACTTTCCTTGCGACTTTGCAACTTCACTCGACATTCTTGAATTTATTCATGAACTACTTCAAATTTGGAGTTCTGTATCTAATGAGGAATATGCTATCGCCCAAGAAATATGCTATCCAAGGAATATGCTATCCAAGAAACTAGGATAGGGACGCGGAACTAGCAGTTATATACAATCAAAAATAGTAAAATCATATTGACAAACAACGATTACAAGCGATTATTTGTGTAAAAAATACTAGTATCGCATTTGGGCATTATTTTGTGGTTCATGTTGTAGATAGTGATCAAGTATTGGAGGGGGTTGGATTGCTTTGTGGAGGTTTTAGCCCAGATTTCGATGATAATGATAATGATCAAGTATTGGAAGAAGTTGGACCACTTTGTGGAGGTTTAAGACCAGATTTCGATTATAGTGTCGATAAAGATGATAATATCTATATAGATGACGATATAGACATAGCTGATATAGTGTTGGGGTTAGAGCAAAAACAAAAAATTTCACAGGGTACCAAAAAGCAGAACAAAAATTGGTAAAATCAATATAAGTACAAAATTAATTAAAATTTAATGAAAATTAAAAATCAATATTGAACGGGGGTAACTGGTATGGTTGAATGCCAAATTGTTAGACGAGGTTGGAAAGCATAATAAAAATGTAATAGGGTGATCATAGAAAAAGTTAATAAGGAAAAACAAATTAATTAAAATTAATTAATCTGTAATGGAAAGCCTGAGCCAATGGAAAGCCCGAGCTCATGGGAAACCCGAGCCCTGAAGAAAACCCTTTGCGCAGTGAGACCCGAGACACCAGATAAGGGAATAACAATTCGAATTATAATTGCAGGGTAAATAAATTAAAATAATTGTCGAACCGTTCAAAATTTACTTAGGGTGCCCGGGGAAACAATTAATTTCATTTTGCTAGATAATTGGCCTCTTAAAAACAGTATAAAAGGAGAGCTTAGAAATGAGCAAGCCGCCATTTGGTCGAAGAGGAAAAGGAAAAAGCTAAGTAGAAAATCCAGCAAGGACAAGTCAAAAGAGAAAATTTGTGAATTATAAAGAAGCCAGAATAGTACAAGAAAAGGTAATTGCCCCTTGGGTTCTTACCTCATAAAATAAATTTGAATTGAGAGAAAGGTGCAAACAGTGACAGATTGTAATTGTGATAAAAATCAAATAAATTTATTCTGTGTTGAGTTTTCATTGATTTGGTAAAATAAGAACACGAGGAGTCAGAGACAGGACCGACTTACAAATAAAAACTCAACAATAGTATTAACATATGATGATGATTATTATTATTAAATATATCTTTAAAAACAAGATTTTAATATGTTCATTTTTATTTTTTATTGGCATAATGAAAACTTGTGATAGTTTTCAAGTTTAAACATTTTTTAATAATAGTGAAAATAGTAATAATAACAAAAAGTGTTTAAACTTGGAAATAATAAATTAAGTGTATAAATTTAAGTGTATAAATTAAGTGTAATTCAAAACTTATTTCAGTTTTTTATTAGTATGGTGAAAACTTGTGAAAATTTTCAGATGTAAAAAATTTTTAATAATAAAAATAAAAATAATAATAATTATAATTATAATAAGTAATAATAGTAATAATAAAAGTAATAAGAATAATAGTAATAATAAAAGTAATAATAATCATAATAGTATAAAATGATGATTGCTTGGTAGCAGCATTTATTATTTAAAACAATAAAATGATAATTTAAGCCTTTTGCTGCAAATAATGTATTTAATGAAAGAATTTTCGACTATACGATAGTCCTTGTCAATCTCCATTGACAAGGATTGACAAGGACTATCGTATAGTCGAAAATTCTTTCATTAAATACATTATTTGCAGCAAAAGGCTTAAATTATTCATTTTATTGTTTTAAATCATAATAGTAATAATAATAATAATAATAATAATAATAATAATAATAATAATAATAATAATAATAATAATAATAATAATAATAATAATAATAATAATAATAATAATAATAATAATAATAATAATAATAATAATAATAATAATAATAATAATAATGAGAGTGTAACCATGAGACTCATCTTTGAAATATTCAACTCTCAAACACCTTTCGAATGAATTATCGTTCAGTAGAATCTATTGGCGGGAACTCATAAAATTTTAAAATTTTAGCATGACTCATCGCATGACTCACATGACCTTGAGAATGTTATTGAATGACTCATATGACCTTGAATGAGTCATATGCCTAGTCGTTGTTTTTGTTTCAATTACCTTGAGTGACTCATACGACTTTGGATGAGTCATCCGATGAGTCATGGCCTTTTCAATGACCTTGAATGAGTCATTGGCTTTGTTTAAAATTTGACCTTGAAAAAAATTTTAATGGCGGGGTAGGGGCTTGTCTTTGTCCCAGAGGGCCATTGTCTGCTATCCCTCTACTTTGGTCAAATATTTTCTATTAAAATAATCAAAAACATTTATTCTTTTTCCATTTATCTGAATCATTTTAAAGTTCATGAAATTTTCGGAATTTCCGTCAATTTTTTCGTAAAGACATTCATTTATATCCATATATTTTTTACATATATATTGTCTTTATTAATCATGAGTTGTAATTTATAAGGAGTAATATGATGAATGTCAATTTACTTAAAGTTCTGAATGTTATCAGCTAGTTAATAATCGACTATTTGAAAAGATCTTAATTGGTAGATAATAAATTACGACAATAAGAATATTTTATAAAATTGAGGATTTGCTGATGAACAGAAAATTCTAAACAAAACTTAAAAAATATTTGCACACACATATATTTGAACATTACATATTAATTACTAAACTCATTATTTTAAATTATTACCACGTAATAAACGTTAGTATTTATAAATACCTTTTACTTGTACTTCATTATTTACATGATGGATAATATTAAACAAACTGACATCGATGCTGCTGCTAAAGAGAATAAAAATGAGTCTATTTCAAGAAGATATGAAAGTAAGAAGTTTTAATTTATTTATTGAGGTATCTCACAAAAAATAAACCTCCATATTGACCCAAATCAAATTGTGAAAGTCGAGGATTCCTGTTGGGCTGGAGTTCACACATGTATCTACTAAGCTGTTATCAAAAAAATTCATTTAAAAAATAATAATAATACATTTAAACATAAATATATTTAACTAAAATCCATAAAAATGGTTTTTAAAGAATACTTGATTATTAATTTTGGTTAATTATGCATCACGTCTGTGTTCGAGTTGATTTTTTATTGTATCATTGCTTGTTGAGTGTGCACATAGACACGAGGCAATTTTATGGTATATACCAAACACCACTGAGATACGTTCTATATAGTGGTGGTTGGCGTGTAGAGCAATTTTTCACCGATTAATTACTCATCACATTTATTCATTCATCATGAATTTTGAAATTTATTTTAGCCATTTTACAAATGGCTTTCAGGTAAGATATTAAATTTAAAGTAAATTTTAAAACTTGAATTTTGTTCCATGTAGATATGAGATTATTATTTAAGTTCTTAAATATTACTTTCAATCAACAATGTAATTATAGATTATTTTTAATTAATTTTCAGGGTTTTTATGGAATTTATGAATTTTATGACATTTATTTTTAAGTATTTTGGAATTATTTCGAAAAAATAAGAGTCAGATATGTTTCTAATTATTATTAAATAAATCAATTACCAAAAATGTATTTTTCAAAAAATTTGGGAAAAATTACCAAATATGAATAAAATAATTTTTTTAATTTCTGTAATTTTTTTTCTGAGCTCAATATGAAGGGCTTCTTTCAGGAAAGCAAATCTAGATTGAAAAGACATTGAACCAAATTCATCTGCTCTTTAAAATTTCATTAAAAATATTTTTTAAAAAATTTTCAGCGATATTTTTTTTTCTAAAAATTGTCTAAAATAGAATTATTATAGAAACGTATCTCAGCGGTGCATTTCGATGCATCGAAAGTTTGTATGTGTTTTTAGTATGTGTTGTGTTTGTGTGCAGTTCTTAATTTTTCTTCCACTTTTCAGATTTCTATAGTATAAGATGTATTTGAATGCACTCTAAATGAGAACATCAACGTGAAATCAAAGTAAGTATGTCTCTATAAGGTAAGATTATTGATTTTTTTGTTATATTATACGAAACGGTTCTCATTGGCGTTTGGTGTATCGAAATTGATTTTTCTGGAAGTTCTTAGAATTTTATGATTTATGATTTAGTTTGTTTTAAAAGGTTCAATTTTTTTAATTTTGAATGGTTTCAAAGAAATTATGACAGACAGATGATAAAGTTTAAGAACCACTGCAAAAAGAGAAATTGCTCAAAACTACCAGGTGGACAAACAATACCCATTTAAAATGAAAGATTCCGTTATCTTGAACCAATGTTTCAACCATCTCTCTTGGGAATGGAAACTGTTGGTATTCATGAGACGACCTATGGATAATGTGGATATTCGAAAGAATTTCTTTACAATGATAATGAAGAATCAACAAATTACATTATAAAATTGAAATAATGGAAATAAAAATACAATTTTAAAATACAACTTCAATAAATTTAACCAAATTATTTTAATTAAAAACATTTTTATTTTGCAAATAAAAGTTTATGGCTTTTAAATAAAATTTATCTTTAATAATATATTGATTTTAACCAAATGTATAAAAATTGAATTTTTTCCTTAATTTCAAAGTTTAAATATCATTTCAAACAAAATTCAAATAAATCAAAGATAAATGCTATTTAAATAACTAAACTTATTTTTTTCATGGTTTTTCATGAATTTTAATAAATAGTAATTATTATTTATTTTTTTTAAAAAATTTATTTTAAAAATAAGGATAATACTGCAAAAAATATCGAAATTATTTTTATCAATGATAAATACAAATTCATTCAATTTCATTTGATTTTCAATAAATTTTCATACAAGCAATGTTTATATTACAAATTATTTTTTCTAGTGATAATTTAAAAAAATTATTTTATTATTTTATTCAACCAAATACTTTTATTTGTGCTTTGTTTTAATATGCAATTCAATTATATATAAGTTTGATAAGTTTTGAATTTTTTTAATTTATAATACAATTCTTTGTAAAATTCGAAAATTTCATAAACTAGAAAATATACTAAAATAATAATTTCTGTACTATTTTGAAATAACTTGAGATAACAAATTATATTCAATCACTCGGAGAATAAATGCTTTAGTGGGAGAATAATAATAATTTAACAAATGTCAAAGTTCAAATAATTTTTACTAATAAAAATTGTTACAAGAAAAATTACTGAAAAATCAGTAATTGTACCGCTAACCGTTTCAAAGTCTACATTCTTTTTATTTCCAGGAAAACGAATACTCAAAACTAATTCATAATACACCTAATATTTTATTATGAAGCCAGTATAAAAAGTACAAGGATAAAAGACAATTTGAAATAGTGAAAAAATAAAAAAAACATCTTTTAAAGTATGAGTATATATACATTTTATTATTCCTAAGTAAAAAGTATAAAATTGTCATACATCATTATAATTAAAAAAAACATAAAAATAACGTTTTAAAAAAAATAAAATTTACAGAGTCAAAAATTATGAATTTTACAACCTTTATTAAATATTTATTATGATATTAAAATGTATTATTTATTTTTGTTTATAAGAAATCACTTAAACGACATCATGTCCTATAATTATGAAAAAATGTAAACAACGGTTTTAATAATTTCACAAGACCAATGAATAATTATTGTAGAAAAGTTATCTTGATGATTGCCTGTGAGACAAAGTCAATTAGGAACTGAGCCTTGTTAAACCATCCGATAATATTATCATAAATATTAGACTCATTAAACACTTGACTAGGCTTTTGCAAATCAATTTCGATATTTTCTCTACATTTTATTTCTGTAAAAAGTTTTTTAAAATAATCATATTTTTGATTGCACTTCCTAAGACAAACTAGAGTTTTAAAAACTTCGACATTTATATATTTCAATAAACTAAAATATATCGTAAATTTAAGGTTGACATAAAGGAAAATAAGGAAAAATTATATTTACTTGAAAATATAAGATTATTTTGTTAAAAGTGATAAGAAATTAAATAAAACATCGCATAATATTGTTATTTTCGATACATACGAGACAAATTATCAGATTAAAGATTTTACATGTAACAAATTAAATAATAAAATTAGTTATTTAAAACTAATTAAAAAAAAAGATTAATGTCATTGATGCTAACAGATAAAGTTGGAATTTGTTGATTATTTATAACTTTAAATGTGCTATTAATACTCTACGGAAATTACAAATGAGAAAAATAAAGTTCAGTAAAACCTCGTTTATCCTACGTAATCTTGCCTGCAGGTTGTATGATAAGCGAAGTGGTCGAATAAACAATCTTAACCAAAATATTAAATAAATTGTATTTGTTCATTTTTATATAAATGATTTTACTCTATACAACATTAAAAATCAACGCACATGTAAATTTGTATGTTTCTATAATTTATTTTTATTGATCTTCTTTTATGTTATTGAAGTTTCTATTCATTGCAAACATGTGTAAAATTACATAATATAGAAACAGTGAAAATTATGGAAAAAATAAATAGTTGCAAACTTTTAATATTTTTAACTGAAATGAAAATTCCTTAAAAATGGCCTACTTGGTCCACAAAATTTCTATAATAAAAGATACACACTATATGACATTGATTTAGTCTTGGATATTCAATTAGCTAAAGATTTTCAATTTAAAATTAATTAATTATAAAATAAATATATGAGTATATATCAGAGGCTTCATCAGAATCGACTATTCCATTTCAAGAAATTCATAGATGAATACTCTTTCAATACATGGACGAACAAGAGATTCGGTAGATCACGAGTAGGCAATCGAATTTATGCAATATGCCAACAAATCGAGGTCCCAATATTTCTCTAGTTTTGGCAATATCCAAAGAAGGGCCAATCCATTCACAAATTATTATTGGCTCTTTTAAAAAGTAATCATATCAGTCATTTATAACCGAATTGACTGTGAAATGATTGCTCTGGATTTATTTTGATCCAAGATAATGCATCCATCCACAATAATATATTTTTATTGAATAATCAAATTGAAAAGTTGCAATATAATCCATTTTTGAACCCCATCGAAAGTGTGTTCAGCAAAATTAAAAATGGGGTAAGGACTAAAGTTTCTTCGGTTGATGGATTTAGCAGACAGATTTACCTTCAATGACAGATGTAATAAGTTATAGCAAGTGCCTTAAATATTAGCTATAACATTACATTTCTTTTTCACAGACACTGATTCCAAAGACACACATGCATAAAATAACTAGTAACGTATCAAAGCTTATATATGTTACTAACATGGTATTTCCAAACCACCAAATTTCCTAATTTCTTTTCTGTTACTTTTATATAAATAAATAAACACGTGCATATTTCTTCAAACTGTATTTAAAGTTTCTTAACGTACTTAAAAAAATTAATTTATATAAACGCAAGTTAAAGTTAAATTACATGGAACACACGATTATCTCAATGCTTAGGAGCAAAAAAAATTTTAAATGTAAATTATATGGATAAAAATTTTTAAAAGTCTAGCCAAATTAAAGAAATTAAAATTCATAAAATAAAAAAAATTATTACAAAATAAACCTCAACAATTTTAACATTCAGTTGAAAAAATGATAATGTTATGAAAATCTTTTATTAAAAAAAATTTTCTTCAACTCAACTCACATGTCAAGGGCATAACCCCTCCTTAGGTTTCAATGAACAATGTTTACCTTATTTGTTGAATCCTAATTTCACTCTGACCAATCAGAATTAAGTTTTACAGAAACTGTAGATAATTCATATGGAAAATTCCGAAAATCTATTTGTAAAATAATAACTAAAATAGTGAGACAATGTAATCCACTTGTAATTTTGGAAAATTGTAAAAATATTTGTGAGTAGTCATTATTGATTGTTATTTTGTAATATTATAACATTAAAAATATATTTAAAATGATAAAAAAATTTCCCCTTTTTTCCTTTATAATTAATTGATTTAACTTATTATATTTCTTTTAAATTAATTTTATTAATTTTATTTAATAGTTGATTTGTTTATAATATTTTAATGTAAATAATTTATGTTAATTCTTTTATTAAAAATTTCTTTTTTTTAAAAAGTTTTTTTACAATATTTTTGATATAATCCATTGATTAGCTAATTAAATTTCTTTTAAATTAAATTTTATTCTAAATCTTTTTTATATATTTTTATATATTTAATTTGTTTATAATATTTTAATGTGAATAATTAATGTTAATATTTTTATTAATTTAAAATTTAAATTCTATATAAGAAATAAATTATTTATGATATTTATCTGTAAAATATTTAATTTATTTGTAACATTGATCGAAAATATTGGCTTTTATTTGTGGTCGCTCATAATATTTTTTTGACCTGACAGTTTAAAATTTAATGACAAAACTAAATAATTAATTAAAATTAAAAACCTTAAAATAAATTATGTAAGTTTTTTAAGTTGTTCTAAAAATCAGAGGAATAAAATGCAAATACTAACACATGCTGAACTCATTTATTTTTATATAAAAATATTAAAAATAATTTTTGTTTATTATTAAGTTACTTTACAATATTTTCGTGAGAGACCTACTTTTTTATTCAAAATTGGAATATTTTAATAAATTTACTATCTCCAAATACCCAATTTTATCGTATTATTATCAATTTAAATATATTTTTTTATATATTTTTTATTTTATTAAAATATTTTTTATCCATTGTTATCATTAAAATCACTAATGATATTTATTTCAGTTTATTTTATCTTCATTTTTTTAGTATAGACTAATATTTTTATTTTACATAATTAATTGTATAATTAGATTTAAACAAAACGTTTATTAACATTTTGAAATCAGCTACACATAGAATAAAAATCATATTTATTCATTTATTTACATTTTTGTTTTAATAAACTAAATAATGAAATTTAAATTTTGTTTAATTCTTATTATTTATATGGATAATCATTTGTTGAAAAATCTTATTTAAGACAGTTTTGGGTTTACGAATATTACTGAAGAGAATATATGATCATCCAAGTTTTAATTTGAAATATATTATGACAACACAATTCAAAGTGATATAAACACAATAAACGATGATTACACTATTTAATAACCTACTAAAAAAATATTGAAAAAAATGCATATCTTATACAGGTCAAATATTTACATATAGATTAAGCGTTTTAAACTTCGCAACTACCAATCGCATGTATTCGATTAGTTTCATTTTTAAAATAAATCCCTCATCAATTTTTCAAATATCTTTTTAATGTTTATTGCTTCTTTCTTCATCTTTAACCCATTGAAAACTTTGATAACTGATAAAGGTAGGTTGATTTTGTGACAAAATGAATCTCATGGACGATCAAATAAAACGGAAACCTCTGACTTGGAACAAGAAAAATTAAAAGTCAACATACCACACAGATGATACATCATTATTATTATTATTATTATTATTATTATTATTATTATTATTATTATTATTATTATTATTATTATTATTATTATTATTATTATTATTATTATTATTATTATTATTATTATTATTATTATTATTATTATTATTATTATTATTATTATTATTATTATTATTATTATTATTATTATTATTATTATTTTATTATTAGGATTATTATAATTATAATGATTTTAATAATGGTTTCTTGGTAGCAGCGCAAATCAAATGTTAAAAAAGTAAATGATTTAATAAATTTTCGATTATAAGGTTATATTATTATTATAAACATTTAAAATTATTTTTAAATCAGATTATCTCTTTTAAAATGAAATATAGAACAAAACATTAAATTTAATCTATTTTATAATATATATTTCTCATTCTTTCTAAACTGAAACCACTGTAGTCATCCTTTTAAGATAATCCTGCAGTAGTGATTGTTTAATTTAATAGTAATTTAATAGTAAAAATCTCTAAAATATGCTTAGTTTAAATGATTATCAAAGTATTAAATACAATAAATAAGAATAAATTTGATTTTAACTGAACATTCGAATTAAATTGGTTCGTAATAATGAAAAATAATTTATCCTTCTACTTTCAAAATCACCTGAAGGACGAAATCTCAAATGAAAATAAAAAATGAATAAAATAATATAAATTAATATTTAAGGAATTCTTAAAATTTATTTTTCAATTAAGAAAATTTAAAACTTTTTCATTTTCAATAAAATAATATAAGATGCAAGATACTCATGAGAATTAATTTCTTTGTTTCTTTCAAGAAATGGTTACCAAATTCATTGAAAATTTTGCGTTTTATCAACTTGGAGTCTTTTTTTCCAATAATAAAACAAGTAATGGCTTATTATTTTTATTAGATAATAAAATTATGGCTTTTTAATTAATTAAATAGAAACAATAAAATATTCAAACAAAATAACGAGAATTAAAATAATTTTTAAAAATTTCAAATAATAATAAATAAATAATGTGAAGTGCTTAAACTAAACACCTTTGGCGGCTTTTCTCCTGGTAATATCTATTCTTTAGATTCTAATCTAGAGTGGACCATGAAGAGGCTCAAAGATGTTTCGTTTTCTGTGACGATATATACCAGAAAGCTTGATTCAATGAGATCTAATAGGACAAGATGGATTTTTTCACAAGCAACCTTTCGTTTTCTCGTCCTTTCTTCCGTTAAATACAGTGTAACAAACCTACTACACGATTTGGTCTCACATAACCTGTATTGTTTTTTTTTTAAATTATTTTTAGTGACAATACCATTTGTGTGATTTCGCTATTTTTAGATACAATTTCCGGCAATTTTTCAATGTTTCCCATCAATCTCTTCAACATATTTGACTGTCAAAAACACTTGTTCTATTGGAAAAACCTTATATATTGTTGTTCTTAAAGGAACTTCTCCTCCAAATGATCCTTTAACCTGCTGAAAAATTTATCTTTCATCTATCTTTTTTTAAAAGTTAAAGCTGTATTACTTTATAAATTTCATCGCATCAAACATTTTTTTAAAAGTCGCTGAATGTCTAAAATTTAATAACAATACATTAAAACAAAATATAGATTAATAACATTTATGTCTGATTTCAAATATAAAAGAGCTTTGACTAATTTTAATATTTCTTTGCAAGTCCAAGGAATCTTTAACTCTGTGACAAAATCTTTTGTAAAATTTATATTTTTGTGGTTATGAATACATATTTAAACACGTTAAAATGGATTGCTATTAAAAGCTAAATTTTATAAATAAAACAATCTGTTGACATATAGTAAGTGAATTTATTTTTTCCATTTCTTCGTCTTGCCAGTTCCTTCCAAATGACAGCATACGGACAAATAGAAAATACCGAGATTGCTTGCAAGTTCATACAGAATGTCTAATATAACAAGATCTTTCATAATTGTTTTAAACAGTAAATCTAAATGTCCTTCGAGGCTTATTTTCAAGTTCAAAAGGTCTTATTTTAAACCATTTAAACCGTCTCTGAATAGTTTGAAGAACAACTTTTGACTCGTCATATCTACATTGTTAGATTGTTCTATGATCTCCTTGTTCATAAAGCATAATTTTACGAATTTTCCATAAGAAAAGACAATTAGTATTAGCTTATCCTTCTTTCTTATCTTTTTTGTATTTTCTATAAGATCTTTCATGAAAATCTTGTAACTATAAGAATTGTATAATTTAACAAAATCAAAATATATAATTATTATAATTATTTAATTAATTATAATATTTTTTTTTGAATACATTAAACGTGGATTATTGAGTTACTTGTCAACAACACTTCTGGGATATTTTATATCCCAAAAATTTTTGAAAAATTATTTCTGTCATCTTTATCCCAAATTCAATGTAATATGTGTGTTCCAGTAGTTTATGGTATTATGTGAATGTTGTTAAGTTGGTAGTACAGTACTTGTAGTGTATCAACATGCCTGTTCATTGTCAATTGTAGTGTGATAGAGGTGTGACTGTGCAAACATTTTACGTATTATTTCATTAATTTCAGTGTTGAAAGGGTTAAGCGCTGTTGACGAAAACACGCAGAATAATTCCCCAATTTTTGCATCTTTTGAATGTGCTCTCAGGCGTTTTTTACATTTTTATTACACTGAAAATGTTATGACGTTTTATGTCTATGATCAATGTTATAAATTTGGCAAAGCTCTGAATGCGAACGAGTAGAACGGATGACCACTTTCTGTGATATAGTCTTTGGAACTCAATAGCGACATACCAACTTTTTTCATACTGTTTTGGTTACAAAAAATTAAAATTGCTTTTGCCCATGTGGTGCACCTTCTAGTTATAGTGACTATAAATCATTTATTATATCCTGTGAATAGTGGCCTTACAATATCAGTCTAAACAACTTTCAACTGTCCAGTTCTGAAAGGTCTTTCAAATTTAATTGTCACTGTTTCTTTGATATCTATAGAGAATTATACAAAATCTTTGAATTTATGTTCACTTTTGTGTCCATTCAGACTAATGACATATATTGTAAAGCCAATAAAATTCCGGAATAGAATAATTTTGAAAGTATTATTTAAGGTGACTGTGTTGTTGATTCTATAAAAATAACATTTTCAACTTTCTAAATCTTCAATGAAAAGGTTAGCCTTACAGATTTTGTGAAATAGGTTGGAATATCACTTTTACACTGATAGAAAATTAGTGATTTAACATTTGTAGTAGATGTTATTTTTTACTTCATTTCCGTTTTTATTTCAGAAAATTCAAATTAAATTCAAATAGTAAAGGTTTTTTGGCCTGGAAATTTTTGGTCGTACGCACTTGCTTATGATAACTGAGTAGCTTAGAGGAAACATTGATAATGAAGACATTGTCTCTTCTTAAATTTGGAATTTGCCAGAAACAAATTTATTTTCCGTATAAATTTTCCAAAAGATTTGATATCGTTTGATCGTAAACTTTGTCAGATTGAAGTGTGATTCTTGTGCTCTTCTGGAGTTGATCAATGAAACATTTATTCTTATTTATTGTTTTACATAAATTATTGCCTTTCGAATAGTTGTTGTGTGGCTACTGTGCTCTTTTGACTGTGAAAAAATACCAATGTCGTCAATGTAAGTTCTTAGAAAATTGTGGCATTGGCGTAGAGGTTTATTAACAAATCTTTGAAAGGTATACTATGCATTCATACAATACAAATAATTTAAAACTACTACATCCTTCAATTGGAATCTGATGATAAACTTTATTGACAATATACATAACAAAATATATGCAAAATTAAATCTTGTTATAACAATTTAATTAATATTTATAATAATTTAATTGGTTTTACTATATACGTAATTGTAGAAAAAAATAGATATTTTGAAATCTTTCAGGTTTGTTGAAACAACATATAAATTTAACAGAGAGAAATTAAACAAAAAAACATTCGTGACATTTATTATATTAAATGAGTTGTTTGAAAGATATGTTCAATAGTTATTGTTTCAAAACTAAATAAAAAATTATAATTTCAAAATGCAATATTGTTGTAGTTAATGAAAATGTATTTAAATTATTAATATAAATAATTCCTTTGTTTAATTTTTCTTTAAAATTTGGAATATATTTGTTAAAATTATTTTTATTGTTAGAGTATTAGACATTACATTAAACTTATAAAACGAATATGTTCAAAGAAATAATTTAAAATTGAAGTAAGCATAATTGAAAGTTTGATAAATTATTATTATTATTATTATTATTATTATTATTATTATTATTATTATTATTATTATTATTATTATTATTATTATTATTATTATTATTATTATTATTATTATTATTATTATTATTATTATTATTATTATTATTATTATTATTATTATTATTATTATTATTATTATTAACAATAATAATCATAATGAAAAAGTGACATAAATATATATTATTTTTAAATAATCTAATTTTTCATATTGATTTATTTAAGTGAATTGTCTAAAAATCATTAAACAATTTCTTTCTTTAATGTAACTTCACCTCAAAGTATAAAGAGCACATAAATTTATCACTAACATATATATCATCAAAATTAAAATAAATATTTTCCTTGTGAAAAATATTTTCTAGTGTATTGATGTTGTCAAAAGGGAAAACCTAAACCTACTTACAAAAAAATAATCCCACTTTTCATTGATTTTTCTGCTTGATTGTCCATTAAATTATTTACCTCAATAATAAAAAAAATATTGTTAAATACTTCTATCAATTTCCGTTTTTTACATAATTACAAATTAAATTTTTCAGATTTTTTTTTAATTATATATTTTTATTATTGATTACTTGTGAAATTTAAAAGTTTTAAACTAACTGGATTTTTAATTTGTAATTTCATTATCTGACTTTCTGTCAATTCTTGTCATTTAGAATTATTAAATGAATAAAAAAATTTATTTTAAAAATGGTTGTTCATATTTTCATAATATTTTCTAATAAACGTGGATGGAGTCGAAGGTAAGAAAGCTAGAATAACAACTGCCTTTTTGCAGCAACAAGTTGTTCATATAATCATTTTGGTATTTCGAAATTAAAAATTACCTTTTATATTACTTTATTGCTTTGAAGATTCCATAATTGTTTGATCATATCGAAATATGTTTGAAAGTTTATTGTGAATGCTTTCAATAGGATTTAAGAATTTATTCAAAAATAACGAATCAATGGGCATAAATGGAAAATAGAAAATGATTCGTCTAAGGTTAGCATATGATCTGGAATCTGTAGGAATTTAATACAGCAGTTAACAATAATTTTTAATAAAATGCATTCGCAGATTATCAAACATTCATTCAATTGGAATATGTTTAAAGGGGACAGATAGACTCAGTACACTCAAAAGTTCACGCTCAAAATTTCATGCTCAAATTAATTTATCTAATATATAAAGATGAAAGTTTGTTTGTTTGTTTGTTACCCATAGAGTTCCCCACCATTGGACATAGGGTGCTAAAATTTTACATGTGATCCTAATTTGACTCGGGGCAGGTCATATGCTATTTTTCAACCTCAGGTGACTACCCATAGGATACCCTAACCCTACTCAGGGTCACCTTGATTTACTACAGTAGATACCCCAAGTAGATACGCATTAACATTTTTCAAATTTTTAAAGTGCTATTATACTTAGTTTTAATCTCCAAAAGCAACTTCCGAGATTTTTTTAATTAAATTTTAATGTATTTTTAATAAAATCTTTTTTTAAATTAATGAATTGAAATAAATTTCGTTTTTTTTTAATCTGTTTACTATTTTTTAAATCGTGCAACGTCGGGTACTCCAGCTAGTTTACTATAAATGTGTTAGTTTTAAGCCATGTACTTTATATGACGTCAAGCATAGGATTGACATTGACATATTTCATGTTGATATATTTATAATGCTGATTATGTAAGGATAGTTTGTCATGATATTGTAAAATGTTGAAATTATCTTTCATAATTTATTGTAATTAGCTTTTAAGGTTTTAAGGTTGACTTAATCTTTTACACTTTGTAAATGTGAAATAAATATTGAAATGCTTTAACCTATTTGAATAAAAATTGATATTTTTTGAATAAAACAATTGAAAAATTATTGAGAATTATGATATTTTTTAAATCATAGAACCTTTATAATTTCATGTTTGGTTGCCATTATGTATAATATACTATAATATAAGTATATTTCTGAGTACATTAGTACACATTTAGTGAATGCAATATATTACAGAGATTATTTTGTACCTCTATACCAAAGTTCAGGAATATAGTTAAACAAAAAGTTTGCGAATTATTATTTTTATTATTGCAGGTGAATTATTAAAATACAGAAGTTTACATTTAATGGGCAAGACGTTTATGAGAAGCATTATTTAATTTAATTAGCCAATATATTGTTGCATCATAGTTTTTCTTATATAAAATAAAGAATGGTTTAATGATGAAATATATAAACATTTCACTAAAATATATTTTTCTTTTTAGTTAAATAGTTCATAATGAAAATACAATTTCAAAATATTTTAACTATTTTTATATTTTGCTATTTGTACTAGAGTCTAGTAACTAGACTATCAATAATAAGAATTTCCTGGGTAAATATAACAATATTTCCTTTTTAATGTTAAATAGTTATAAAAGAAAGATGTTATAACTTAAAACAAACAAACATACAAACTAACATATATATTATAACTATATATAACTTGAAAACGGAGACCACATACATTGGAATGACTGTCCGTCATCTCCGTTTCAAGTTCCTGATTACTATCGACTGAAGGAATTGATTAATATTAGTAAACACAATTTTTGGAAATTTTATTAAAATGTTGTTTGATTTCAACTTTTGTGAGTTTTAAAAGTTTTATAATTTTTAAGGTTTGAATTGAAAAAACAGAATTTTGTGAAGTTTTAGCGAAGTTTTAGCGAAATTAATTTTAAAAATTTAATGATTAAGTTAATTAGTTTGTTTATAAAATACCAATTTATATTGATTTAGTTTAATTTTCAATTCTACCTGAAGATGACAGTGATTCTGTCGAAATATATTGTAGTAAAATATATATTTTGGATTTGGTGCTTTTCGTTATAACATATATATATATATATATATTTAATCTATTTAACCTTGCATACCCTAAATATTCTTTTTCCATAATATTTATTAAATTAAGTTTTATTTGAAAATATATAATATTCAATTATCAACTAATGCTACATTGTTAATTATTTTTATACTTATTATTTAATTATGGTGAAATAAAATAAGAATATTGAAATTATCGGTATTTATATTAAAATATTCGTGTGAAAGGAAGTCATAAAGTTTTTCATTTTTTTAGAAAATTATAATTATTTTAATTCAAAGAAAATGAACAATGACTAGAAAAAGATTCTTTTATAAGACTAGGTTTATGGACTAGTTGAATGGACAAATTGTTATAAATAAATTATATTGAAATATTCATGCTAATTTTACATTAATCTATTCACTTAACCTCTTGGCTAGATTAAAAATAAATTATGCATATTTGTTTCCAATGTTTTCCGAATTTGGCAGACAATTATTTAGAGACTGTATTAATGGTTTTGATTATTCAGATTTTTCTTTTGTCAAGTGAAATAATTTTGAAATTATTCAGTGCATGAAAACAATATAGCTCGCAGATTAACGATAATTGCCTGGAAATATTATTATTTGGAGATTTCTGAAATCTGGTAAAAGAAAAGAAATTTGGAATGGAAATTCTTTTCTTGATTGTATTTTTCCAGTTTTAAAAATTATAATTATTTTTTTTTCAGTTTAAGGAATAATTGTCATTTCTAGAAAATGGAGAAAAAATTAAATAAAATTTAAAATTAATGAGTTAAATTAATTTTATTAAACATTGCATTAATCATTTTAATTCATTTGTTTATTTTCCATTTCTCTTTCAATATTAACTGCAGCTGCGATAGAATTACATTCAATTTTGTTATTCATTTTGAAATCGGTAAATAAATATGTTCAAGAATAAAAAATAAACAATAAAAAACATGGTTTTTGAAACTCTCTCTATATTTCACTCTCTTAATTTCAACATATTTTAGATATAATTACGTTATTTCTTTAATCCGAAGTTAATGAATAGATAAGAATTTATATTGAAATAAGGAAATAACACTAGATTTGACTTATAAATATTTTTTCAATTAACCCCCTTTCCGTGATCGGATCAATCTAAAATTTTGTTAGCATGTTCTCGACAACTAATCTATTTTCAGCTCAATTCGATAACGGAAAGTAGATTAATTTGGCCTCACAAAATGTGTGTGTGTCATATACAAACATACATCAGCGGGGTTAATATAGAAAGAGTATAAATATGTATTTAATAACATAATATTTTCAAAAGAACATGCATGTATAACTAATTAACATGTTTGCATATAATAACTATTTCTGAAACAATTCGGTAAAATCTCAACTGGTACTAATAATTCAAAGAGTTTAGTTTTTCATAATACACCTAATAGTAAATATTCGAGTCATTGCATAAAATTCTGGAGTAAAAAGAATAGTTGCAACATATGACATCTTGTTCGCATTTGTTATTTCAAATTGAAAGTAATAATTACACAGATAGTTGAAAACTAACTTTGTATTTTTGTAAAAAAAGAAACTCAAAAAACGCCTGTAAACAAATTGCTAGAGTCACAATAACACCAGCAAGACTATTCTTTCCAGAAAAGCGAGGAAGATGAAAAAATTACAGATTTAGAAGAAAATTAAAATTTATAAATTCTTATTAAAATTATTAAAAGTTTGTCTATTCTCTTTAATTTATGTATTAAAATAAAATAGAAATTATTTCTCTAACAAGGTTAGAATAGAATTAAATTTTTTATTTACAAATAATGTTGAAAACGGTTTTTTATTATCATTAATATTTATCATAATGGATTCTTATCATGTATGGATTCTTAATTCTCAAATTATGTGGTTTTGAATTGTTCGCCATTTTGGCGGTCCCAAACTATCGTATAAATCAAGGGACACCTGTATTATGGAACAATATTGACGTTGAATGATTTCCAACCTTTCGGTACAAGAATAACATATAATTTAGTTGAAATTGATTTATGTAAAAATATTTAAATAATTATAAATTAAAATCTATTATTAAATTCTATTTTAATCTGGTGTATTTTATTTTGTAAAACTATCTAGTTTACAATCATTGAATATAAACATAATATTTACATCACTTAAGTCAGCGGTCTCCAACCTTTTTTTATGGTCAAAGATCAGTGTAGCTAAACTAATTGTAATGTATTGTAATTTTTTATTTTTTTTATGGTTCTGTTAGTTGTATGTTATGAATACAAATAACAATTCTGCACGTTGCACGTGGAGAAAGTTTTATTTTAATTAAAAAAAAAATTAAACTATATAGTGATAATTTACCATAGTAAATTATCAGCTATAGGAAAAATTACAAATAAAAAAATCGATAAAAATTTATCTAAGGAAGAAATTAACTAGAAAACAAAATTTAAATTTATAGCCGATCAAAAAGAAGACGCAGAAGAGAATCCAAACAATATCAATAAAGAATTTTATTTTGAACATAAATTACTATCGAATTCTTGTACTGCCACGATTCCGCGCGGATCCTATATACTCAAGGAATATACTTCATTCAACCGAAATTGGTACTTGACATTTCACTAATCCGTTCCTTCATAGAAGAACCATTACTATCTATTTATAATCTTCATCTCTACAAGTTCAAGGAATAGTTGAATATCATTTAACCAAAATTGATTTTTTACCTATCCACTAAACCGTTCATTTATAGGAGGACAATTATTAACGGTAATTTATACAATTGATAAGTAAAGTACATATTGTTTGTTTTGTTGAATAAAATATATATATTGTTAAAGTAGTCGCACATTTATTATTTTGAACACAACACGCACCCCGATTGTCCCGCTACAAGTTTTAACGGTGACTCTTTCGGGCTCTTCAAATTCTCCTACAAAATAACGTAATTAACAATAATAACAACAATAACACTCATAACACTAATTAATCAAATAATAATAAATACTTGTAATATTTATTATAATTATATATTTTAAACTTTGTTTAAATCAACTGTTATTTTAGAGAAATAGAATTTTATATAACGAGTTTCCTCTTATTTAGTTATATTATTTTTATATTATATTATAGTATTTTCTGTGAATAATTCTGAAGAATAATTCACTTTTTATATTCGACTAATAATAAATTAAAAAATTAATGTCTGAAATTATATTGCTTACGAAAATATTACATATTATAACAAAGGTAAATAAAAGAAAAATATATTTTCAAATAAATTTTAATCACACATTTTAATTTTTAAAATATAAATATCAGTGTATGTCATTGGGAGGTTAATGAGACAATAGTATTTGAACGCTATCCACAAATGTACTATAAACTGGATCATAATTAGAAATGTTCAGTCTAATGGAATCAAGTAAGCGGTCATCCGTGATATGGCTACGATACTTGCAAAGATACTTGCCTTGCAAAGATACGCGGTACCAAAATGGAGTTAAATTTCCAGTAAATATTTCTCTCTATTAACGAAGTTTCAAAGGTTTACATTCATGGACCTTAAAACACCATGTCTTCTATATTAGTAAATGCATTTTTAATTCGTTAAATTTTCTGTTACATTCTTCTTCCAATTTATCCATTTTTCTACAAATTCATCTGAGGAAATATTTTCTATATATTTCATTTTTGCCTATCGTTAGAAATTGCAACATATTTTTATTTTGTTATTGTCCCGACCATAGATATTGCTTTAAAATCATTTTTAGAAAGGTTTCGTTCAACAACCAGTGGTGACCGTTTATCAGGCATTTGTATAGTGAGTGTACATCGCACAAAGATTTCTGACAACAAAGCTAATTCCATTGAAACAATGATCAACTAAAATAGCCAAAACTTCAAAAGAAAAAGTTATGTGAACACCCATGAAACTGATCATATGCAATAAATTTTATTCTTTCCCTTGCAGTTCTTAGTTTATTATATGCAAAAAGTTCCAATATTTTCAGGCACATCATTATGAAGAATTAATTCTACATAATAAAATTATTCTCTCTCGACAATATTTAAAGAAGTGATATTGAAAGGGTCTTATGATTTATAATTTAATTTTTGTTTAAAAAGTTCAGTTTTTATAATATTGGATGGTCTCAAAGAAAGAAATTATAAAAGACAGATGGTACAGATTTATAACCACAACCGGGTGAAAATTTGTTTCATATATTAAAGAAAAGCTTTCATATATCGCTCTTGATTTTGAATACAAACTTCCAAATGGACAAACTATAACTATTGGAAATGAAAGATTCCGTTGTCCTGAATCAATGTTTCAATCATCTTTCTTGCGAATGGAAACTGTTGGATTTCATGAAACGATAATAAAAGAAATAATATAAAAATCATATTAAACATTATAAACACTTCATAAAGGAAACATTAAAACAAACAGGAAATTGATTATTAAATTAATAGAATAAATTAACATTGAAAGAATAAATATTTTCTTCAGATGAATAATTATAAAAAACACAAGTACAATAAAGCTTTTAATTAAACTATAACTTCAAAATTCTCAAAAATTATAATAAGTTGTATTTTACATTGTAAAATAAGATACCCTTTTCATAAATACAATTTAGAAAGCCTATATGTAACGATTAATTTTGTTGAGCGCGGACCCCAGTAGTAATCTATGTGTAGTAGGGTTAAATGAACATTAACTTATTATATGAAAAATACAAAATACAAAATAATAATTACTATTTTATTCTTTATCGATCCTTCCAATGAAAATAAGAAGCCTGCAATAAATTTATATATATAGTCCGATTACGTAATATATAAAAGGAACTGTAGTTTCAGGATTGTATAATTCACTTTCAACTGACGTTCACCACCACATAATATTCCCATAAAAGCGAGATAATTTGATATAAATTGAACTATGAATGGACATTTACACATAAAATTGTTCTCTTGGTTAACTTTCAAAAATTTTAGAGAATTAGTAATACACAAATTATTATGACTTTGTTCTTATAGAAAATCAAGCTTGGACCTTTGAAAAGAGTAATGTAATACTTTTCCCAACTATACTTACTAAACAAGATTATACAACTCTATATACTAAGGTAAGACAATAACTTCAGTTAATATTACCAGAAAGATTAAAACAAGTGTAATATAGGATAAAGTATAAAAACTAAAAACAAGACAATCACTGATATCGTAATATTCATACAATATTCTTTTTTAAGCTTTTAAGTCGTAGTTCCGGGACAAATTCAATTTAAGACATTTGAGATTCGAAAATTGTTTTGTAAATACTTATCATCTTTTATCCCATACAGACCATGGTAAATAAATGCTTAACTATTGCTATTCCTTAAAAATACATTTTTTATTGAATATTTGAATTAAAAGTTTGATCGTTTTGAATTGTTTTGAATTAAATATTTATTGGTACATTTATTTATTTATGCGATTTATATACAATATTGTAAGTAATAATAGTTTTGGTCATTTTAGGATTGGGTATTGCTGATCAATCACTTGATATCCTTGTCCGTGATATTTCCCATTCAGTATATAATATTTCTGTGATATATGTACTCGTTATTTTTATACAACCGGAAATTAGTTGTCAAATCGTGTTCTAACAAAGTTATCAACATATATAGTAGTCTCTGGTTTTACTATTTAGAAACGTGAGACTTATTATTTCCTGGGATTTGAAAATAAATTTGTATATAAATTTTATAAAAATACCTTTTATAATTAATAAATCTTTCCTGTAAGAGAAATTTATTTAAATTTATTTAATTTTACAAGCATTATTTTCAATTATTTATTAATTTATTATTTATTTTTAACTATGATTAGAGTGACAATCTTAATTTTTTCAATCACCCTGAAAGTCTTTCATAGAAACCCGGAGAAATTGAAAAAAAAGGAAAATTAATTTTCACTAATTTTTTCCTAATTATATTCAATATATGAATTGGATAAAAAATTTATTAAAATTTAAAAAAAATATTTATAAAATTTAAACGCATATTTTCGGTTTCCTAAAGCCTTTTTAATCAAATCTCGATGAGCAATTTCTCCAATACATCAATTAATATAATAAATACAAATACTTACATAAATTGAATATATTATGTTAAAGATGAATTTTTGTTTGATTGATTAGATAAACATTAATTTTAGTTCTTACAAGGGGCAATTTTCATTAAATACCCAACGGACCTAAATGAATGTGTGATTTCAAATTTGTGATTTAAAATT